>PVLA01006717.1:39637-118025 GCA_004027455.1 Hydrochoerus hydrochaeris | reverse complement strand
AGGCCCAGGGCCAGGCAGAGACAATCCCAAGCAATAGGTATCAATTAACATCTCAGTCTTGTTACTTAGTTAGCTTGGGAAATGTAAGCCGATGCACTTGAATGCCTGCAGGAGGAAGAGATGTGTGAGGCTATTGTGCCGCTCCCTACATTGTTTCCCTTATCACTTATGGGAGTGTGGCAGTCCCTGTGAGGACAGCACCTGTCTTAGGTCAAGGATTCTTCATATGAACCCAACCAGGCCTTACCCATCATGGGCCTGCAGAACAGCAATTGGTCCTGTGCCCGTCTTAGGTGGCCGGTGGTATAACATATGTGTCCTAGTTGCCCGTCTTTGGCTGCCTGTAGGACAGCGCCTGTCTTGGGTCAAGGACTCTTCATATGAACCCAACCAGGCCTTACCCATCATGGGCCTGCAGGACAGCAATAGGTCCTGTGCCCATCTTAGGTGGCCGGTGGTGTAACATATGTGTCCTAGTTGCCCGTCTTTGGCTGCCTGTCCAGTGTCTCAGGGCAGTTGTCTCACAGGAACCCCGCAAATCCTCCTCCATGAGCTCTCCCACCCAAAGCTCCCACATAAACTCTCTCACACTGCTCACAGAAGGCAAAACCCCACAACCAGTCCTCACAAAGGGGTTATCTAGAGGGCCTCCAGCAACCCCCCTGGAGTCTCCATCCTCGACTCCATATTGAGCATTACATAAAAACATACACATGTGAACTACACAAATTACAATTATCAGTACAAAACATTCCAAGATCCCCGCACCCAATTCCCACATGCAGTGTCCTTTTCCTGGAGAAGCGATTGTCACAAGGCGTGGATGGACTAGGACGCGGCATGGACAGAAAAGGGCACTGCAGGCCAAATGTCTATAGACATTGATGATTTAAGTTAGCTGCTCTTCTGAGACAACAAGTAGCTATTAACCAAAGCTGCTGCCTTCATAAAAAGTGGAGCAGGTGTCAATCACAGCTATACCCACAACTAGTTAGCACAGCTATACCTTTAAACCAGTTAGGCAGTTTGATACCAGGAACATATCAGGAGGGTTTACTGTGGCAGCAAGCCTGCACATGATTCTCCCTAACAGCAAGAGGAAACTATTCTGATGCAAGGCTAGAAGCAGCAACACCACCTACTTGGCCATGAATACTTTAAAGCCTACTATCTTTGACAGCACAAGGCAGATCTGCCCTGGCCTGCTAACAGAGTCTTCCTGGAAGGTATGAATGGCTTGTGAAGCATAAATAGGAAATGTTTAAGTGAAAACAGAGTAGAGGTTAGTTTAGTAGAATATCAAGTGTTGGGCCTACAGGCTTAAAACACCACTTACTTGTCTCTTAAGACTTCTATAACAAGATGCTACAAAAAGAGTGACTTAAGCAACAGAAATTTATTTTCAGTTCCTGAAGGCTAATGTCTGAAGTCTGAAGTTGTTTATCATCTGGGCCATCCTCCTTCTGAAGCCTGTAAGGCAGGCTCCATCCCTCTCTTCCATTTGTGTGTCCTGGCATTCCTTGGCATATTGCAGCATAGTTCCAATCTCCTCTCCTGTGTCTCTCAGTACTTGTACCAGCTTTCTTGTAAGTACTCCAGTCATTGAATTTTGGGCCTATTTTGGGCTAATCCAAAATGACCTCATTTTTATTTGATTACATCTACAAAAGACCTTATGTCCAAACAGGGGGTTAGAACTTCAATATATCTTTTTAGGAGATACAACTCAACCCATAACATCAGTACATGACAGATTGATAGGTAGCATCTAAGTGGATGCAGAGTGGGATTTTTACTTGGGATGTTGTGAGCCAGATCCAGGGGTTGGAAGCACTTTGATGCTTTTGCAGAAAAACTGACAGTGCCATAAATAGCCTAGGTTCTCACCATCACTTTTAACCCTGTAGGGTGCCTTACTTCACTTGTAGTAAAACCTCTAACACAGGATTATTTGTTCATTGAATGTGTAACGAGGTTACTAAAGCAGTAGCTATACAGCAGTCCACCTCTAACATTTGCAGCTCAGGATGAGAACACAAATGCAAACCCACATAGCATAAGTATAATTCAAAGTCTAATTCCATGCTACAATTGGCTAAGTAAAACATTCTACAGTTTATTTTGACAAATTTGCTTTCATTACTACAAAAATTTTTCAAAAAATTGAAAATCTATGCTTTTCATTTTACTGAAAGTCATAAAAGCATCAAAGATGATCTGCTAGGTGTTCCCTGGAAGGGCTGGTGATGTTCAGATGAGCAACACAATGAAGACATACATAATTCATATATTTCGATATACTTATTTTAAAGAATTTTTCTTTGCCTTAATTTCAGCAAATGTACTAATTATGTTGTTGCTTTCAAGGTTTTTCACATAATTTATGTTTTATTGAGTATTCCCAAATTAAAAAAAATTTCTTGAGTGATTATCATTCATAAGTAATTTTTAGGCTCTTAATCTCAAGAAACTTTGCTTTGCTGAGGCAAGTTACTGAAATTTTCAATACAAAACTTAAAGCAATTTAGATTCACATATAAATAATAAATTTTTAGTTCATTTTCAAATGTAATAATGAGTATATATGAAACTTTATCATTAGTACCATAAAGTTATAAAACATTTAACTTAATCATAAAATTGCTACCTTTAATATTATCACTTTTTTTTTCTTTTTAATTGCTGGGAATGAAACTCAAGACCTTGCATGTGCTAGGTAAGGCTCTGCCTCCCTCAGCCCCTGGAAATAATACCCAGAGTTAGTCCACATTTCTTGAGTTCTCATTTCAATTATATTTTGATACTGGCATAAATACAAAGAACACTGAAAACAGCAATGTGTCACACGATTTGTTTAAATTTCTTTTTCATTAGAACAGTACTATGTATTTTCACCTATACTATCTAATAAAGAGTATTCTTTAAAAAGATAGTTTCAGTATCATTTTCATTTGTTTTCAGCCTTTCCTTAAAGTTGTTTGGTATCCAACTTCTAATTTTATTACATCTTATTGAAGTGTCTCTGTTGTTATATAAGTCACATATAGTTTCTTCTGAGTACAAATATTTTATAATTTAAATAGTACTATATATTTTATACATGTAAATTAAGGATTTTTTTAAGCAAAATAAAATGACCTGGAATTTTTATAGGTTTTTACTAGCATTACTAATGGCATCCATCAGTTACATCAGATAACTATGAACATAAATTATTTTGACTTTCTGTGATGACACATTGTTTTTTGAGAATCTTTTGCTTTACTTTCCCAGTGGATCTTATGTTGTCTCACATATCTAATAGTGGTTATCAAGTTTCATCAACTGTTTCAAATATTTTATGTTAAAAAATGATTTTAATCTATTTTTGCTTTATTAATATTATTACTTTTTATAAAACTAAAACTTAACTCTACCTTCTAATATCCTTATGATCGCCAATGTAAAGAAGACATATTAAATGTCTGGCATGATATATATCTACATACATACATCTATGGATATTTTATATTATAAAATATTACAAAATGTGTCTTGAACACCATGTGCACCGTAGTAGATACGGTACTAATTCTTGGGTACTTCCTGAACCACAAATTGGAGCAAAAGAGAAATATAATAATGATGATAATGATAACAATAACAATAAAAAGGAAGAAGAAACAAAGGCAGTTCTTACACATCAAAGAATTCCATGTCCTGAAAACTATACTATGTGCCTTATGCTTATTAGCTAATTTAAATATTGTTTTCTCACTCTACACGTAAAAAAATAAAGACTGAGAGAAGTTTTACAATTTATACAAAGTCACAAATCTGGTAAGAGAATAGATTTGGATCACAGATTATTCTGAATGTAAAGTTCATATTCTTAATCACTATATTGTATGGCATTTAACTTAGTAAGATAACATCAATCATCACTCCTTTCTCTGTGAAGTGGCAATAGTTACACAAATAATAAAACATTCAAGAAACATAAAGCTATATAAAAACTGTCAAGGCCTTCTGCATTGTGCCAGGATCTTTTCTTTTTCCCAGTAACCATAGAATAGACTTAGAATGTATATATTTTCTTTTGTATAAGGTAAGAACTATATATTATTCTGACTTTCTTTTTTAGCACAGTGTTATGGCTTGAGATAGTTTTATATCTATATTTTTTTATTTTCAACAGAAAATTGATTAATAGGATTTAAATTGCAGGGTTACAAAATATACCCATTTTTTAATATTTTGATACAAATGCCAAAATATCTCCCGACGTTCACACCAAGTTTATACTCACACCAAGAACATACATGACTTTTTCTGTTGTGAGAAATGAATTTATTCAAGGCAATACATTTGAATTCCTTAGCTAAACCTCCTCTAACCATGTTCAAATGTTGTCCAAAAGTCATATAAATCTGTTTAAGGTATTCAGCTATCAGTAGATTAAAATAATAATAACACATTTTTTTCCATTAAAAAAGACTCACCTCTTCTTGCAAAAATCTTTTCAACACAATGTAACTTTTTCTTTAAGAATATAACAACAAGCCAATTGAAAATGCAGTTGAATTGGAATTCTTTCAGGCTTAGTGTTCAGAATGACACAATTTGCACCGGTATAATTATTTATTTTCAAACTACTTTCATAAGTCTCATTTCATTTATGAGGTCATAGAATGTTTTAATACAAAAGATATCTGATAAAATTCTATTGAATTTGACTTCATATATAGTTAAATGTTTAACTTTCCCCATGCCAGAAAGTGAGTTCAAGAGCAAGGACTCATGTTTTGCTCATCACAGTCAGTTCATGGTCCTGAGATGGGCTTGACATTTAGGAGATACACATAAAAATGAAGTGAAAGAGCCTAGTTCAAGCATTCTTTTGTACAATAGAAAGACTGCGAGAGAGTTCTAGTTACTTACTCAGATAATGATATTATTAATAATATAATGAGAAGTTTTAGTAGTAAATCTATAACACTGATTAGGCCACAGATTGATGTGTTCCACTGTTTGCACAGAGGATTTTAGTCACACAAGGATACTTCATTCATAATGGATACTTGGCTAGTCAGCTGATCATCAGATTCTTAAAACTGAGGGCTTGAGTATATATTTCACTTGCCACCTGTGTGCTAAATATTAAGTTGCTGTATATTCTAATTATTTCCTCTAATTTATGAATTAAAGTCATCTAGTAAGACAGAAAATATACAACCTTCCTTGACATTCAACTGGTTTTCCCTACAGGCTCACTTGGAACTTGTCATTCTTTTTCCTCCTCAATATTCTACTTTCTCTCAGATTTTAAATTTCTCTTATAAAATTTCATACAGATTAGATATTGGTGAGAAAAGGCCACATACATGAACTTGAAGTGCTTAATTTAGTTAGCCAAGGAATAGGAGATTAAGGAAAGCCAGGCGATGGTGTGGAGCACAGCAGAGGAGCCTATCTTGCCGAGCTCCTGGAAGCCTTGACTTGCAGATGGTACACAGTTTCTGGAAATGCTCTCAAAAAGCTGGGGCTCCTTAGCAGAGAAAACCTAGAATACATGATACCCCATTGCCTTTATAATTGGGAGTCCCATTGCCAGCCCACAGGAATGTACTTTGACAACCATGCATTCCTTTTTAAGTGATTTCAGATGGAGTATTAAATGGTCCACACCCCTTCTCCAGAAGAACAACAGCCACATGGGTGCTTGGTAGTTTTAGCATTGTCTCTGCCCCTACCTTTTGACAGCTTTGTCATGACACGTCCCAAGTGTTAAAGTAGAGGATTAGGTATAGTAACACTGGAAAAATGATTAAAACAGTTTCTGGGTGACCTGCATATTCATTCTGGCTAACACTTTATACATAAGACCAAAAATTCTGCCTCCCTGAGTCAAGTTAATGTATGTTAAGTCATATTAAGTGTATCTGAACCCATAAAGCACACCAAGACCCTTGATACTAGCCATCTTTGTTATATACTTTCTCTCCTTGAGAACATACCATGCTCATTCCTCAATTAATTTACTTGCTAAAACCACTAATTGTTGATTCTGGGTTCCTTTGCTGTTCCTTTGGCATTTCTTCTAAGGGAGTATCAAGAACATAGACACCCCATACAATCGAATTTCTGGTAACACTTTCTGTCCCCAAGAATACATTGGCAGACAAAGTATATTGTGCCTTTGGATACTAGTACAAACCAAGAAGAACCAAGAACCACTATCTTCAGTGAGGTACTCTAAATTTCTAAAAGGGAAGAATTAATTCTAAGCTAGGTGGCTCAGGAAAACTTTAAAAGGGTCATAGTGAGTATCTTTCGGTCCACTACCACATGCCTACAGCCTTTCCCACCCACTCACACCACCTCTCTCATGGGAACAGAACTTTCTACTCACTATTAACCTCAAAGGGAAGTGCTAAATTATACAGAACAAGTCTTCCAAGGGAACACTTTACAACCTCATTAACAGTTCAGTCATAGGAAAGTTATATGTAGCTTCTTAAGTAGTATCATTTTCTGAAGTGAAAGGATGTCACCAGTTAAAGTCAATTTAAATTACTGGCTTAGGCTGATTGTTCATTTAGTACAAGTCATGGTTTTTCTAAAACTTATTTCTTACTTTTCCAACACTTATTTCTTAATGATTTGCTAGTTAAACTACGGTAGAAGGATTTGCAGCATTTCCCTGAACACATCTAATAATTTTATAGTTAGAATAAAATCATTCATCAGTTTTCTGTTACTGAACACAATGCCCCACATTTAAAACTTACAGGAAGAAGGATTTAATTTGGTCCATGGCTTGGGAGGAACTCAGTCCACAGTTAGCTTGTTCCAAGGCAGGAAAACATGGAAAATTAGCAAGAGCAAAGCAAAGCTGCTTAGTTCATTAAGGCTGGGAAGCAGAGTAGAGGACCAGCCCCAGAGATAAACAGGCAAGAGATTGTGTATAGTACCCAAGACCACATCTGCATGACCCACCTAGACACACGCTGGAGTGTAGACTACTAATGTACTAGGTGTTTCTTAATCTAGTAAAACTGACGTATCAGGATTAATGGTCACAAATATAAACAGTAGAACATAAGGAAATATTAGTTTTCCTCATGGAAACTTGTCTAATAAGTAAAGAATAACTAAGGGATGGGGGGGTTCTAGATTTATCTTTAGCAAAGAGATTTATAAATATAACAAAAATACGTATATGCTCAAGACATTTCTAGGAAAACGGATACACCTTGAGTTCATACTCTTAAGTGAAATAGACACAGGTGTGAATATTGCATTGTTTCTCTAGTGTGAGAAACCAAAAGTGTAAATAAAGATCAAAATGTGTTTTAATTAGAAGGGAAATGTTCAAATAGAACAAGGAGGGGGTTGGGATGGGGACAGGAAAGAAAAGTTTAAAAAAATGTGAAAGAAAGAAAACACAGAAGCAAACTTTGTAAATGGGGATGGAAGGAGCGTTGAAGGGAGGATAGGGGGATGGGGAAAACCAAGTTATATCATTCTCTTAGAAGAATATGATTTTTAAGTATATCTAAAATGTGCCAATAAAATCTAATTAAAAATAAATAAATATGACAAAGAAAACAATAAAATAGGACTGGATCTTCTTAGAAATAAATTTGGAAGTAATAAATATGATTCATGGTTTTCAATATATACCCCATGGATATAGGATTAATATAGAAAAATATACAAAGATATGAATATAGATGCATATATATGCATTATGTTCATCTATATACGTGTATGTACATACATACACACACACATAGCCATATATTGCCTAGTTTTAGTAATAGGACTAGGACTAGAGAAACCCCAGTACCAATAAGCATACTGTTATGGTTTAGATCTTGGGGATATTACGTCTCATCAACAAGCAAAAGGACTAAGACACATATCAAGGGCTCATATCTAAGCTTACAAATGCCATTTCTTATTCCAAAGAAGTGGGGATAGCTGGAGAAATGGCCCATCACAAGACTGCAACATAGTAAGTATTGGTGAATCAGAAATAGATTGCTATATCAGAGAATAACAAAAGAGTTGGAATAATGTTGGTAACATGCCAAGAGAAGTCAGTTTCACTACTTGTCAGTTTACCCCAACTGTCACTGGGGAAGCACATTTGTTTATGTCCTCACTACCCCCTAAGCATTTCTGGGGCAGATGTCATTTCAACCAGTTGATTCTTGTATTGAATAAATTTATAAAATTATCATTTTTATATTTCCTGTTGTGTTATCTTAAATATGCAATTTTTGGTCATCTTGATTTAAATTATTGGATTGGAAAGTAGTTAATGAAGCTCTCACTGGTCAAATCAGGGAAAACCTGATTTTCAAAATAAATGATAATAATATATTTTAACTCACTGAATAAATTTAAAAAACTATGCAATGCTGATATAAATAAATAAAAGTTTGATGATAAGTGGAATATTGCCTGGTTTCAGAGTTACTCCTTTAAAATGCTTATTAACTACAAAAGGATGAAAGAGTAACATTAAAGTAAAAAATTTGGGCAGACAATTTTAATTCAACAGTCAAAAGTACATAATCAGCAATGAGATGAATGGGAGTCGTGTGCCACAAGATACAATGTACTGAGAACACAAAGATTCACTTGTATGATATTCTGCCAATATGTTCCTTTGCATAACTTGAACTGTATCATGAGGGAGAAAATCAGACTTACTCATTTTGAGAAAGATACTACAAAATAATTGGTTAGTAGTCTTCGAAGTATCAAGGTCATGTAAGTCAAGAAAAATTGAAGGAAACTAGAGAGATTACTAAATGCAATATGTGATGCTGAACTGGATCCACTTGCCATAAAGAACATTGAGACAGTTTATGAAATGTGAATGGGGTCTCAGATTAGATGGTGTACTGATTAGTTGTATGTGTCAACTTGACAAGTCACAGAATGTCCAGATATCTGGTTAAACATTATTTCTGGGTGATGTGGTTTGGATGGTATTAGTTCCTGCAAAATTTTATGTGATGGAAACTTTGTCCCCAGAGTGATGGAACATTTAAAAAAAGGCAAAAGGTGGGAGATCTTAAGTCAATTGGAGGCACCCCCTCAAAGAGGAATCAAGTGTTTCTCATAGGACGCTGGTTAGTGCTCACCAGATGATTGTTATGAAAGCTTCCGTCTGGCCTTCCTTCCTTCTCTCATTTTTCTATCCTGCTTCCGTATTGCCATCTGCCATACCATCTGTCACACTATGACACAGCTGAAAAGATGCTTGCTAGAACTGAGTCACTAAAGATTCACTAGAGTCATACCCTTGAACTCCCAAAACTGTGAACTAGTGAAACTTTTCTAAAGTAGCCAGCCTCAGGTGTTGTACTGTGGTAATGAAAAACTAAAATATGGGGTATGTCTGTGAGGGTGTTTCTGGAGAGATTTGCATTTTGAGTAGGTGAACTGAGTAAAGCAGAGGGCTCTTCCCAGAGTATGTGGGCATTATCAACCTGCTTAGTTCCTGCATGAAGCAACACCCAGAAGCTTGCGTTCACTGCACACTTGGCTGCTTGAGCTTTCCTGCCCTTAGTCCTTCTAGTTCACAGGCTTTCAGGCTCAGGCTGGTATCTATGCCATAATTTTTCCAACCCTCAAGTCTTCAAAATATATCACTGGCTTTCCTGGATCTCCAGTTTGCCAATAGCAGATCATGGTCTTCAGCCTCTACAGTCATGTTACCCAATATATTATAATAAATCTCTTTATTTATGCATATATTCTAGTGATTTTGTTTCTCTGATCTGAATAATACAGATGGTTTTAATGTGTTGATGTTGACTACCTGCTTTGGATGACTCTATTGAATAACATTCTTGTGTATAGAAAATTAATATTCAAGTATACAGACTAACTCATACCAGCTAACTTACAAAATGTTCAGAAAAAAATGTTTTTTGTTTTTTGCTTGAAGCTTCTCTGTAGATTTGTGGCTGCTCTAAAATAGTAACACCAAACAAACAGACAACAAAAAATAGGGAAAATCAACTATGAAAAAGAATAGTAAATATAAAATATATCACAAATATGAAAACAGAAAAAAAACCTATGCATTGGTTTACATATTTTCTTGGACTAATATGTAAAAGGAACTGTAGATAAACTGCAATTACATTCAGGAAAGATAGTTGGAGAAATTAGTAATGACTTGAGATTCAAATAATTTCTTTATGGTTTAATATTTTTATGCACTGATAATATATTCATATGTTGCTTACATAAAATTGAAAGGAAATGAAGAGTTAGCAAAAGAGTCAACTAAAATATCCAATAAAGTAACTATAGAAAACATACAGAAATCAATAGATTTCTTATTTACTAGAAACAAGGCAGGAATTTTAATAGAAAAAAAATTCCTTTCTAATTAACAGAAAAGATATTATAAAATAAGAAACATATAAGACCTATTCAAAGTAAACATTTTAAGGGGACTTAAAGAAAGACTTAAAAATTTAAAAAGTATTCTTGAATGAAAGACTAAATATCACAAAGATGTTGCATCTCCTGATATTAATACAGATTATAATCCCTAAAATGCAAATAGGATTTAAAAAAAAAAAAAACTAACTTGTTTGTTTGGGTGTAGTTCATCCTCCAAGGGTCCTTTGCTAGAAGTTTGGCCCCCAGTGTGGCAGTGTTGATGATGAAGAGACTTTAGGTGGTAGATGCAGGAGGTGGATGTTATAGGCCTCACACACACAGTCACTTCTGCATGCAGTTGTTTCCTTTCATATTGTGACACAGCCATAGGAGGCCTTCATCAGAAGCCAAACACATGAGGTTGCCTGATTTTGGATTATCATCTTTTTTTATTTCTAATTTTTTTTTTATTTTAAAGAGAATAGAACAAAACAAAACAGAACAAAGCAAATCAGAACAAAATAACGCAAGCAACACAGGATTTCAAAACAAGACAACATGAAATCAACGTTGGCTACCATAATGTCTCTTATTTTCTTCAAAATAATGATCCATATCTTCACAAGACAAAGTAATATAAAACCAGTCAAAACAAATGAAGGCATTACAGGCCTTCAAATCCAGACAATAGGAAAATCAACAATGGCTACCATAATACCTCTTATTCACTTCAAAGTAGCTGTCCATACCTTCACACATATTGTAATTGAAGAATACAAAACAGACTAAAGCCAATCAAAACAAAGAATAAAAGCATGACTGGACTTCACAACAATATGATAGGAAATCAGCAATGGCTACTATAATGTCTCATTTTCTTCAAAGTGGGCTACCATCATTAAAAACTGCCAGCTGTGCCAACTTTTTTTCTTGGTATTTATTTATTTATTTATTTTTGAGACAGAGTCTCACTATGCAGTTCAGGCTGCCCCTAAATGCCCTAGGGAGTCCAGGCTGGCCTTGAACTCATGGCAATCCTCCAGCCTCAGCCTTCTCAAGTGCTGATATCATAGGTTTATGCTAACACACCTGGCTAAACTTTTGTTTTCTCTATGAAGTTTGAATATTCTGCTATAGCAATACAAAAGAGAGACTAACACACGAAAATAATTGATTTTAAAATTTAATGGATGGGCTGGGGATTTAGCTCAGTGGTTCAAGCACTTGCTTGGTAAGCGCAAGATTGTGAGTTCAATCCCCAGTACCAAAAAAAAAAAGAAAGTTTAATGGAAAAATAATAAAAATAACTTAGAAAGCTAAAAAAAAAAAAAAGGCACATTGAAAAAGGCCTAGAATTACCATGTTTTAAAACAGGATAAATTCTCTATAATCGTCACTGGTAAATGGGTGTAAGAATATGCAGAGTGCCTAATGCCACAAAATAAATCCAGAACAGGCCTATATGACAATGACATCTGAAATACCACCAGGTAAGACTGACAGGTTATATGCTTTGACAAATGATGTTGGAAAAACTACTTATCTACCTAAAAAAGAAATAATGCTGACCCAAGACTTACACTGTGTAATATACAAAATTATATGTGGATCAAATAATTAAATGTTTAAAAAATACCTAAAGGTACTAGAAGAAAACTTAAGCAAAATCTTTTATGATTGTAGTATTAAAACTTTTTAACCTATAACTCAAAATCTAAAAGTTATTAAAGAAAAGTTACACTTGAAGGAAAGCTATTAAATAAGATATACTTCCTCCATAAAATAAAATTCTGTATTCAGTAAAATAACAACAAAAACAAGCAAAGTCAAAATACAAGTGATTTACTGGGAAAGTATTTATAATTCATATTAGAAACAGTGTTAATTTCTCTGTTATATAAAGACCTCCTAGAAAAGAAGAATAAGATTCACAATTTAACAAAAGGAGATTAAAAAGCTTTCTACATTAAAAAGATACAAATGATGTGTAAGTGAAAAGACAGTGTTATTCATAGCAATAGAAGTAAAAATTAAAACCTACTAAAATACCATTTTCCCTTATTATATGGGCAAAATTTAAAACAATTTGACAACATTTTTTGGGTGACACTGTAAGGAAGTTGTATTTTCATTCAATGGTTGTTAAGTCACAAACTACCCCGGTGGGAGCAATGTATTAGTATCTTTCAAAACTGAAAAAATTCCCTATGATCATTAATTATGATATGTCAACTTGAATAAGGACTGTGCAGTAGATTAGTAAAGCTCTGGATGTGTCTATGTATGATTGATGCATAGGCTACAAACTAAAGAGAGAAGACCCACTCCAGATGTGGATGGCACCATATAACAGGCTTGTAGCCTGGATGGAATAAAAAGAGAAACAAGGAAGTCTTTCCTTTTTTCTTTGCAGGACCTCTGGTCTTCACTATCACCACTGACATTTGTCTGCAGTTCCTTCATGCTTCCAGGGCCAACTCCTCAGCCTTTCAATGCAGATCTTTCAGCTATGACACAAACTTGCACAGAACTCTGCAGTGATCTCCAGGCCTTTAACTTTTGACTGAACCCTCTAGGTCTCTAGCTGCAGCAATTTTACATTCTTCTTCCCTTGATTCTGCAGGCAGCCAATGCAGGTCTATCTAGAAAATCCTTTTTAGAATCACATATATATCGATATTATTAAATCTATTCCTCTAGTGAAACATAACACAGATTTTTGTACCAAAGGAGTGGAGTTGTTACTAGGACTATACCTGACCATGTGGTTCAAAAGTTTCTAGAACTGATTCCTGAAAGGAGTCTTGTAATGCTTGATACATTAGGTCAGTTTGAGAAGTCTAGAAGCTTACCTAAGTAACTCAGCAGTTCTACATCTACATAACCTCACCCCTCTAGGATGTTGTTCATTGTGTCAGTTTGAGAAATTTAGAAACTTAAGTGGGGGCCAGTATCCTCACTTTTGTAAACATCCTGAACCTGTGCAAGAAAAGGTCACACAGATGGTGTGAGTGCTATACCTGCCTAAGGTTGGGTGGCCTGCGTACCATACAAGGAGGAAAAGAGGCTTGCTATTCACTGTTTTTTCTGTTTTTGCTTTTGGTGTATTCTGCCAACTTAAGCTGTTGCCCCTGTGCCATGCCACCCTGCCTTGGAGCCAGCTGATTATGTACTGTAACCTCCAAAACCTGTGAGCTAAATAAACCTTTCCTTCCTTAATTTGGGTGTTGGGTATTTTGTCTCAGCAACAAAAGAAAAGTAACTAAGACAAGTGTGAAAAGGTTTGGAGATGCTGGCTGGAGAAACCCTAGGATGTTGTAGGGCAAGCTTGAGAAACTGAGAAATTCTGGTCAGAGCCCAGACCAAAATGCTGATAAAAAGGCCAACAGTGAGGACAAGGCACACAAAGATTCAGCTGGTAACAAAGCTACCAGGGGTAGCTGGACTCCAAACCATGTGTTCTGTGCTCTGGCAGAAAATTTGTCTACATTTTGCTCATGTCTTGAGACTTTGCAGGAGATTGAAATTAAGGTCAGCAGACTAATAATCTGGTGGACTAAATTGTTAGGCTGTATCATGGTTACAGCTTGCTATTTTTTGCAAAATCTACTCTGATAAATAGGACCAATTGCTCATTTATAAAGACTTTAGTTTTGCCAATAGGAAAGCACCCCACCTGCAGTGACAAGCAAGAGTCTGAAAAGATTAACATTAAAAAGAAGCCAAGTGGTACCTCAGTTCATAAACTTAATTCATGCTACAGTTCTAATCATTAACCAAGTTGGTCACAAATGAAATCATATTTCCCCATAACATCATGCTGATCCCTACAATTGTGACTGTGAAACAATTTTGATCATGAACTGAATCAAATTTTCCCATAAAGTTCAATATAAATAAGGTTAATCTGCCTAAATGCTATGTATTTTTTTTAACCTCAAAAATGTGCAACAAAGTACAGTATGAAGAGAACACTAACCTTGCATGAAGGGACTTCTGGCATGGTAGACAGAAAGACATAGTGGGGGAGTAATGACATGGGCAAGATTACTCATTTCTCCCCCTTCTTCAAGGGTTTCCTGTCTTCCTTATCTCTTAACTGCAGGGTCAAGTTTGATGAAAAATCTGTCTAAAGTCACTTTTTTTTCCTGTACTACATCACCCTCTGGATATAAGAGACATTATCATTCATCAGATTCAACATTCAATTCATTACAGTTATCATAGAGTGGTGCTTCTAAAAGAAATCCTAGCACTCATTCCATTTTTTCACAATGGATTTTATCATATCACTGCTAAAACCCTCCCTGTCTTCTTCCCTAGTGGAATGTCCCTAGACAAACAATTTCTGCTCACTTTGGAGTTCAGCTACTTACTCTGCTCAGCTCCTCCTTATGGACCTCTGTGCCTGCAGTATCAATGTTCAGATCCATACTCTTGCCCATGGACACAATCTACCCCACCACCTGTGTTTCAGAGCCTTCAAAGTTACATTCAGTGACACAATCTGGCCACGGTTTCCTCCAGAATGAGTTTAAGGTCCAGTATGTGACATCTTCCAGGCTTTGTCAATGAAGTTGACATAGTAGGATACATCAAAATATTTCTTCCAGAACTCTTTCAAGTATGCCTCTTAAGTGACATTGAAACACTTGGTGAAGGATGCTTTGTGGACAGCTTCTTTTTTGTTTTATTTTTTGATTTAAAGAAAAACAAAAGCATGTAAAGGTTAGAGATAATACAGAATTCCAAAAAAAAAGATAAACAATAAGAAATCACTAGTTAATCAATTATGTATTGAACTCTTAGAAATAGTTGTTCAAGTTACAAAATTAAAGCATACAAAGTAGATAGTCCACAGTGAGAGTAAACAGCTACACATGCATGAATCTCTACATGTATTTCTATCCTTTCTGTATTAGAGGGAAAAACAAAACTTAGCAAGACAAAACAAATTCCTATAAAAACATGAAACCAAAAAGTCGTATAAAACCACAGTACAAGGTGATCTACAATGATTACTATGTTGTTTCTTTTTATCTTCAATAGAATGTCTATATCATTAGGCATAATTGAATATAGCAGTATAATTTAGTAAAGCAGTAAATAATATTAGTAAAAATAAAACATTGTAGACAGTATAAAACTTCAAAGGCAGGTAATAATCAAACCATAGTGGATATTCTAGTGGATCTTGTCTTCTTAAGTGCAGTTGCCTATACTCTGACTTGATACTATCAATCATAACAGCCTTGAATAAAATCTATCAATGCAAAACAGCGATCTAACAAAACAGAAATGATTATGATCAGTCATGGTAAAGCAGTGTAGGTTTTACAGAGCTTTAGATTAAGTTAATAGGAAATTAAGGATGATTAACGTACTATATCCTGTTATTTTCGGGATTACTGTCTGTGCCCTCAAACCTAGTACAGGTAGGATGACTAGAACAGAATATAATACATCTAAGCAGAGTAGTGTGAGTAATGTGGGTTTTAAATCCTGGTGCACTATTAACAATATAGTGTATCAAGGCCATCTATGTTAGAGATTCTAGTTATCCTTCTCTGCCTCATTTCTGCTATGCCATTTTTCTGCCTTTGTCTGTCTAGTTTTCTCTTTCATTCTACTGCCTGCCCCACTCATTGAGGCCTTTCTGCCACTGTTCATAAAATCCTGGTATTTTTTTTCTCTCTCTCTCTAGAATGTCCTTCAGTATTCTCTGTAGAGTTGGATTGGTGGTCACAAACTCCTCCAGTTCCTCTTTGTCATGGAAGCATCTTGTTTCTCCATTAATTTCTAGTGACAGTTTTGCAGGGTACATCAATCTGGGCTGAAGTTTATTTTCTTTCAGGGCTTGGAATACTTTGCTCCAAGCTTTTCTTGATCTGATGGTCTGTGTCAAGAAGTCAGCCGTGATTTTGATGGGCTTATCTTTATAGGTAATCTGTTTCTTTTCTCTGATGGCTTTTAATATTCTGTTTTTATACTGAGTTTCTGGTATCTCGATTATTCTATGTCTGGGTGTAGATCTGTTTTGGTTCTAGGTGGCTGGAGTTCTATATGCCTCACACAACCCAATGTCATTTTCTTTTCCCATGCTTGGGAAGTTTTCCTTAATTATTTCCGTGAATAGCTTTGTAATTCACCTGTATGTATTCCTGCTTCTTCATTCACGTTTCTTATTCTTAAATTGTAGATTCTCTTGTCATCTTCTAGCCTTTGTATTGTTACTGCCTGTTTCCTTGTTATTTTTAAGAGATCTTTCCTTTCATGATCACACACTGCAAACTTGTCTTCAAATTTTGATAGTCTATCCTTAGTTTCTTTTAAGGCATTTTGCCAGCTTTCAATGGAGTTTTTAATTTCCTGGTAGTCTGTTTGAATCTGCTTCATGTATTCTATATTTTCTTTATATTCTTTATCTAATGTTTCTCTCATTTTTTTTTGTGTTCCTCCCTTCTTCCATCTGTATCATCCTGAGATGTTTCCTGATAGCATTTTTTTTATTACTCTAGTCATATCTTGTTTTACCTGATTTAATATTTCAGTTTTGAGCTCATCTACAAGGTCCCAAAAATCTCTCTTAATGTCCATTGAAGTCATGTCTGATGTTGTGTGTTTGCCGCCCTCAGGCTCCCTTGTTTTTCCTTCTCCTGGATCAAGTTCTCAGGGTTCTGGGCTGGAGGTCTCCTCCTGCCTCTCCTGTCATGGCCCTGGCTATCTCCACATGGGTTACAGTGCAGGTCCCAGCCTCCTTCCCTGTTGGCCACATTTCCTCTGAAGCATGGTGGCTAGGGAACTCCACCCTCTCCTGCCTGCTCTTGTCACTGAGGTGTAAGCAGCGGCTGTGTTTGCCTGCCCCTTCCCACCGGGCCAGCCAAATTTCAGGTGCCTTCACCCGGTTAGTGCTTGCTAGGTGCAGGGAATCGATTTGGGATGGCTCATTGGGTCCTGGCCAGGGGCACTGCCCAGTCCAAGCAAATCCCATGAATCTGCTCTTGGGAGGGAGGAACCAACTGAAGTCACTATGGCTCCCAGATCAGGCTCCTCCTGCCTGATTCCAACATGTTACCCATTTGGTCGCGCCCTTCCCACGGGGGGTGGGGTCTCATTCCCAGCACTGACCGTGGATTAATGAAGGTCCCTTCACCAGCTCCACACTCCATTGGGCTCACCAACCTCCAACTTCAGCACTGCTATGCTTCCTGTGAGTGGCGGTGGGAACAAGTTTGGGTGGTTCTGCTGGCTGGCACGGATTCAGGCCTTTGTAAACTTGGTGGGTCACCGCAAATGAAAACGCAGTGTCCCATAATTTTTAGCTGTTTCAGTTGTAGTCCCGAAGTATTTGACGAGCTTTTTTACATTTTAATTTCTTCCTGTGTCAAGAGGACCCATCTCCCTCTGTCTGGGTCTCTCCAGGGTGTTTTATTCTGGCAAATGAATTGTTTCTCTTGGGAGGCTTTGTATTTTGTTGCTCACTGATTGGCCATCTTGTCTTCTCCTGCTGGACAGCTTCTTGATGTTGCACATCACTTGCTGGCCCATGGACTGCAGAAGAAGTGTCACGTTGTGTAGTGGGGATCTTGATCATTATGAAATTGTAGTCAGTGTCCATATGATTCACCAAGGATGAAGTCCATTAGAAGAGACCTTCCAGGAAGTTGATTATCAGAAAGATATTAATGATGGATATGAAACCTTGTGCAACCATTCCATGAATAATTCCCTTGTGACTAAAGCTTTCATGCTGGTCTTCCACATGACAAGAAGTCTGGCCTCATTCACATTCTCCTTGAATTCACAAGGAGTCTGGGAGTGGTGCACCAGTAGTGGCTTAATCTTTAGATTGGTGCTTGTGTTTGCGCACAGCAAAAGGTTTAGTCTATCCTTCATGGGCTTGTGCCCCATAAGTGTTCTTTGTTCCTGCATGATATACACATTTGGGATCTTCTTGCAGAAGAGCCCTGTTTCATTGTAGCTGAACCTTTATTGAGGGACATATTCTTCTGCCTTAATTCCATGAATTCTTTCATGTAGGCTTCTGTAGCAGCCTTTCAGAATGGGAAAACTTGTCAATGTCTTATCACACCATGGATGTCATTTCTTTTGTGGAATTTATTAAACTACCCTCTACTAGCTTTAAATTCATCACTTTTTGAATTTGTAGAGGGGCTTTCTTGCAAAAAATCACTGTGCAATTTCCTGACTTTCTCATAGACCATAGTTGCACTAATGCTATCACCTGCTAGCTATTTTTCATTTAACCACACAAACAAAAGTTTTTCTACCTCTTCTAGCACTTGTGTCTTCTGCTTGGTTAACACTGTTACTCCTTTTGCTACATCAGATTCTTGTTTGATGGCATCTTTATTCTTTAAAAGAGTTGATATTTTTAACTTTGCCATCTTGTACTCTGAGGCCACATTAGTCACATGAATACCATGCTCATGCTTTTCTATAATTTCCTACTTCATGGGTATTTCCTTCAAAACCTTACGATTCTTGCTCTGAACATTCTTGCCACTTTTGCACTGCTTTGTACATTGTGGTTACCTTCATTACTGTTCTGCACATTCTTGTCAACTTCCTTAACACTCCATATTCTTTTTACCACCATGCTTGCTCTGGATTTTATTTGGAGCCATGTTGGATGGAATAATACTGCATAGTACTAGATGTGCTAAAGAGCACACAAAAAGGGTTCATAGCAAGTGTGTACAGGTCTGTACAATCCTGACTACAGAAAGCCATGACCACAAGTCAGAGTGGGCAAGATGGCCACATTTATGTTCATGTTAGGAAAATGACTACAGTCATGCTTGTTACCTGAAGCAAAATTTGTGGATGAATGCAAAATTCTGCCAAATGCTTTCTGATTGAATCGTTTGCTTGTGTACAGCAATTGTGAACCAAGCTACTTTACAAGACAATAGAAAAGAATGGCTTGAGGGCATGTTAGGAATCAGCAAAATCACTCCCTTCACAGGCTCAAGGGTGAGAGGTTGTAAAGTTTCATTTGAAAAGACAGCCACAAGGTACCCTGCTCAAGAAAGGTTAGGTAGGAAATTGGTATTCCAAGATTCAATTCACAGTGCTCAGCCATGTAGGAACTCTGAGGTTATGATTCAATAGGGTCTGGCTACTGCTTGAGCAAACTTTGGCATTATCTTTATGGGGCTAGTTTTATAAGCATAAAGAATGTAAGAGTTTTGGAGTCAAAAAACCTTCCACTTGGAATTCAGGAGAAGGTTTTGGAGGACAGAAAGTATGCCCCTCAGAGGATAGTAAAACAAATTGTGAGTGAAGACAAAGTGGAGAGCCTAGAAAGTTTGAAAAGCCAGAATGTGAAATGCCCGAGGAAAGTCACAAGGTGTGAGCAAGGTCACCTCAAGAGAATAATGTAAGCACTGGCAATACTGCAAGAGCAAGACCACCCTATTTGGAGCTCCTGTCTTTGTCCTGAGTCCTGGACACAGATCTACAGATTTAATGTTTTCTCCACCAGGTTTCAGTCATGCTTTGGTCCCACTGGTTTCTATCTCCATTCTTCCCTTTTTGAATGAGAATGTTTACCCTTGTGCCATTGTGTGTCAGGGTTTTGTTTGTTTGTTTTTAACATGGACTTACAATATTTGCTTGGGTCTCAGAGATTTTAGACAATGCTAAAACTTTTAGGACTTTGGCAATTCTTACACATAGACTAAATGCATTTTGCATAAAGAGATGCACATGAGTCTATGAGGCCCAAGGGCCAGAATATTGTGTTTTATATCTAGATGTACCTCACAGAGCCTCACATCCTCATAGGTGGAATTTTTTGAAGGTGAATGGATTCTGAGGGCATTATAACTAACCTGATGTTAGGAGGTGGAGTCTGGTCAGAAGAGACCTGTCTCTTTGGGTGTGACCTTCCCAGATACTCCCTTGACTCTCTGCTTCATCATGAGGTAAACAGCTTCTCTATGCTATCCTACCTTGGTGTCAGCAGACTATGAAATGAAACCTATAAAAACTGTGAGCCAAAATAAACTTTAAGTTGCAAGTATCAGCTATTTTGTCCCAGAAATGAGGGAAGTGAGTAAGACCTTTCCGTTATTTGGTTCATCAGCTTCATTTTGGAGAATTTATCTTGATCATACAGCTGCCTACATGAAAATAATGTCTGTGTGTTCAGTTTAATACTGTTTATAATAGCAAAAGAATTGTCTGATAGCATCAGTAATTATCTTAGAAAATAACATGAACCTGGTAAATCATCAATTGGAGCTGTAAAATAAATCATTTTTTTTTACAATGGAATATTTTTACACCTGCTCTTAAGAATGGAGCAGGGGATGATGACAAAATGACTGATACATAAAACATTATTTCTTTTTAAAAGCAGAGTACATAAGAGTAAATATGGTATATTCCCTTTTTGATGACAAAGAATACAGATTTTTAAATAAAAATATTTATATTTGCTATATTTGTGTTGAAGATATTCTGGAAGGAGATATAACAAGTGATGTAAAGGAATATTAGATGTGGATATTGATGGTGTGGGGGTAATTTTTCCTTATATAACTAATCTTACAGCCCCATAAATGTAGGATTCATATTTGACTCTTTGACCAACAAAAATTTTAATATTAACACTTCTTTACTGACTTAATATTAGACATGCTAGGATTGTTGGAATACTGTAATCCAATCAATAGTATTAAAATTTAGAAAGTTGTTATCTAGGGAATAGGTACTTTCCATTGTTGATTACTGTCAATTCATTAAGTTTATTTTACCTGTGTTAACTGGAATCTCAAGAACATTAAATTTAATACTCATGTTTTCCCTTTCTTAATTTTTGTAATTTCAAAACTTTTTCTATAATATTAGATTTGTGTATGGTGAGTATAAAAGTACTTGTAGCTTGTATAAATAATCTTTCTTACCTACTGAAATAGAAGATGTAGTAATGGATACATCTTGATAAAATAAGAGTTGAATTCAGATAGTCTTGTTAAGATGTATAAAAGAACAGAGAATGTCTTGTAATCAAGGTGTCGACTTACACACAAAACTGTTGCCACCTGAATTGCTGAAGACAACACCTTGGTGCTTAAAATAAGGTCAAGATTACATGGTAGACAAACCAGTAAGGACAATTCCAAGGACCAGGAAAGGAATGTAGATTAAACACAAATAAAAATGCAAATTGTGCTTTGGGTTCAGGGGCCTGGAGAGATGTTTGATGTCATCCAAGGTTTCCTGCACCACAAATGAGGAAATGACACCTTAAGTAGTATTGAGATGGTAGTCACTCGTTCACTATAATTATAGGAAATATGACTCTCTTAAATTCATGATTGATCACTCTATTATCTAAAATAAGTACCTCACAAAGTTGCCTATTCTTATGAGTGATAACTATTAAATGTTCTGATTTAATCACTGGCTGTAACCAAGATCAAATCCTCACTGTCTTTGAGTTTTTCTCTAACCTAATGTCATCAGATGTAACCTTGTCAAAATGGACTGGGTCTTACTTGTGTCTCAGTAGAGACAGTGAGAATGAGTGGGTAATTTTCCACTCTCGAAATCTTCCTTGAATGACAATGAAATCAAAGGGACTGGAAAAAAGAAAGATCAGCTTAAAAAAAAAAAAAAGAAAAAAGAAATACAAGTCTGGAGACTCTTAAGAGGAAAAGAGGTTTCCTGAATGCTTTGCAAAGACTCAAAACCTAATGGGTACGATTATGACCAAGAAAGCTACAAATAAAATAAATGTAGTCATCAAATATACAGAAAATAAACATTTTTGAGGAAAAGATAAGGAATGAATGTCCCTAGAATGGAACACACAGGTAAACAAATAGCTAATCCATGGAGAAATCATTTGGACCATGTGAAAAACTAGCAGATTTAGCAAGAAGCTTCATCTCTTTGTTTCATTGGCTTTTAATGCCTGTGATGTTTAGCTCAGGAAGTTGGTCCAACAGGCTGTTTTAACAGTTGAGAAATGAAGCACTGCCAGATGCGATAGTTCACACCAGTAATCCCAGCACTCCGAGAGCCTAATGAAGGAGAATCACAAGTTTGGGGCTACCAAGGGCAATAGAGAAATACCCTATCTCAAAAGAAAAAAAAAAAAAAAAAGGCTGAGGCTATAACTCAGTGGAAAGGCCTTAGGCACAATCTCTAGTACCCCAACGCCACTACATAAAGGGATGGATTGCTCTAGCCACAATTAAAGAGATGCCAGTCAAATTTAAAATAATTAGACCTTCTTTAAATTGATTTGGTATCATCCACCTTTTTCTTTACTATATATGTGCTGAAAATCACTTTTTGGGCAGGGGATTTAGCTCAGCGACGTAAGAGCCCGCCTGGCAAGTGTGAGGTGATGAGTTCAATACCTGGTACTGCCCCCCACCCCCAAGAAAAAAAAGGAAAATCACTTTTCTCCCTGGGAAACATCAAGGCACTTTTCTCAAAAAGTGATTAGTAACTGCAAATACTGACGAAAGATTGTAGGAAATTACTCAATGCAGGATGACAACCTGTCTCTTAAAGGAGGACTAATCCTAATGTAAAGCAATATATTAGACTGGCTTGTTCTTTACAATTCCATGAGACAAAAATACCACAATGGAAACATAATTCATCCCTAATTTTCAATGTGTAATTAATGACAAAGCCTACAGAAGTTTACAGAAACTCTTGAAGGCTAGAAACACAAAACTGGTTGAGCAAATTCTTAAAGTCTGTGTTTAAAGTATTACCTTATGAATATTCACAAGATTAGTATTTCACATGTAGTCACTGCTGCACAGCATAACTGATTTTTATCTCAAAACAATCTAAATTGGATTTCTGATGAGATTTCCTAGATTTACCTTGAATTAAAAAAAAAAGAGGAAAATAAATTAAGGTAAAATGTTTCCTTAAAGCAACAACTGAGAACATCAGAAACTTTTCTTTGGAATCTCAAGATCCTACACTGTGACTGCCTCATACTATTTGGAAGAAACAAGATGATTTGAGAGGTCTAGGCTTATTTGGAAGTTATTAAGCACAATGACACCCAAAGACTTTGGTCAACATCTGTTCCAGGATGTTGCTAATCCATTATGGTGAATTAAGAGTCCATAGATAGGGGCTAAAAGCAGCCAGTTTCTAAGAAGTTGTCTGTGGGATGATTCATGTGAGCTTAATGATTAACTGCATGCTGCACTCTAAGCAGCATCTGGAGTGAGCTCACCTCTTTCCAAAAAGACTGTTCTATTCTACATTACTTGGAGTCAGGATCCATTACAGATTTTGTGAGGTTTGATGTTTATACAACTTGAGCAGGCCTTTTAGGAAAAAAAAGAAATTAATTATTAGGATGAGAATTGTTAGAAAAGTATTTTGAATGATAAATTACACTAGAAACTTGGACATCACAGAATCAGTACAAAACATCTTTTTATTTTTTACCTGCATAATCTTTGAGTTTTTTATCTTGATAACTTTGTAATATACCATCTCTAAAGAAGTAATAAAAACATAATTGATGAAATTTGTTTTAGGAGTACTGAGTTTTTTTTTATTTCATCTTCACAATTTGTTATTGGTAATGAGATCTGCTATGTTAAATGGACAACACGAGTTTGGGTTGTACTTCTTCAGGTTATCGGCTCTACATATATAGATATTTTGACAAACATTACATAAATTTTATCAAAAAAGATCATGCATTACTAATCAAATATAGTATATTACATGTATTCTTATACCAGATATTAAAAAGTTTAATACAGGTATTAATTAAAAAAGGAATTTGCCTTTTGAGATTTTACATATTTGAGAAGTGAGAATCTTTTTGACAGGGCCAATTGGCTGCATATATTTCAAACATTGCTATTCATCATTAGTCATACATTTTAGGGCTGGTTCTATAGAACATGTTTATATCAGATGCATAACCTGCTGTATACAGGAAGTTATACATCTAATAAAACCATTTTTCACATGAAGTTGATTGATGGGCAGGATTATTCCTGAAACCATGCTTACACAAGAATAGCTGTCAGTAACTGTACATGAACATTTTTGTAAATCATTTATATCCAGATCCCACAAACATGAAAGTGTTGTTTCCTTAGTTGGAGACTAAAAATGTCTGTAACCACTTTGATGCCCTCTTACTAAAGAATAGGGACTGAAAGTTGGATGAAGAGACAGCAGTCTTAATCCACTGCAGTCAAAATATGATTTTATGAAAACATGAATTTGCAGTTGGATTACTACACCTTTTTCATTGAAGGACTGAGCACATCTGTGCAATAAGCAATGGTCACTGGAGCTGGTGTTTAGTGGTAAATTCACATTTACATACTAACCAGTTAGTACAGATTGGGAATATGAACCTCTATGATCATGGCCATTCCCTCAATTTAAACTCGAGTCATGACCTCAGCACCTATTTTTGTGCAATTTATCTCTTCCTTTTCCTTCCTACCTTATATATTAGTCTCATATTTCTTGACCTTGTCTTCATACTTCCTGCATCAAAACCTTGGTCAATGGCTACAATGTAGGTGAAATTTCTTGACTCTCAAAACTGCAGGTGTCCTTAAATTTAGAATTCCTGGTGCCTACATAGCTGTTGTGGTGATGCAGTAATGCTTCCCCCAGAAGCCAGCATGTGCTTGTATGTATGCCACTTGTGAAAGCTGCAGTCACATTTATTCTGTCATCCAATATAGCATTCACAATATTAAGTATGAAGTAAGAAAGTTAACATTTTTAAAGATGAGGCAATAAATGAATGCAAGTAATTTTCCCGAGATCACATAGCTGCTAAGCAGTGGAGGATTCAAATACAGTGTCACTGACTCGTGGTAACTATTAAATCACGCTGTGTGTGAGAAGCAAGGATACACAGCTGGGTGGCTAAACCAACTCCCAGGCACATCACTAAGATTGAACTCTCTCTAGTCACTACTAGCTGGTTTACCAAATCCTTCTGCCAAGACCAAAGCATATCTAGCTGGTTCTTTATAACGGAATGTTATGCACAGGAGACACTGTTCTATACCTTTTATTAGATTTTAAACTTGTTTAAAAGCTTGACAATATACTACTCAAAACACAAAAAGATTTAAAATACCTTGGGGATGACATGGATATTTATGAATTTTCATCACATGTTAATGGCATTCAGGTATTCATAAAGCTAATTTTGATTATTGAGAAGAAAAACAACACACCTTTAAAAAGCCTACAAATACTTTTGGTGGAATAAATCTGAGACTAAGTGGAAGGAAAAAAAAGCCATGAGAGGAAATTTACATAAACTAAAATGTAATGTACCAGGCTATGAGTATGAACATGCTAACAAACATCACCAAGAGAAAATTAATATTTTAAAAACAGTAAATTCTCTCATCTTCATCATTGTTAGCTCTCTGGTAAAACTATTTGATTCTTTGTGTTTCCTTTTCATTCTCACTCTGGCTTTTTCACAGAGAAAATAGAATTTAACAACCTCAGCTTGCTGTCACCAAACACACAGAAGTGATCATCTGCTTTGAACTTACTCCTTCCATCTTGTTAAAAAAGGACGGGCAACCAGTCTCATTTACTTTATTGAATACCACCTGGCAGTGTGTATTCAGGAATTTTACACAACTCTTTAGCCTATTTCTTGTATTTTCATGCTTTCCTTCTCATTGGGATTACCTATTACCTTTTTGTATAGTTTATAAAACTAAAATTTAACCTTGTTTGGTGAATGCTAAAAAAGACAAAAATAAATAATCAAAGATTTATAAAGCAATGTCAGTCAGCTCTGTCATATGTCATCCAACAATAGACAACTATTGAAAATATAGTCAAAGTGCACATAAAATCTTCATCAAGATAAACCATATTCTGTGCCATAAAACAAGTATCAATAAATGTCAACTGACTGAAATGAGACAGTCTATTTTCTGGCCACCATGGATTTAAAGAAATCAATAAAAATATGATACCTAGAAAAAAATCCTCCCCAAGGTAAAATAAATTCATAGTCTGCATATTAAATATCAAATTTTATTTTGAAATGGTAATAATGAATATACAACAAGCAAAATATTGTGGAATGCATGTAATTAAGGCAACAGCTACAAAAAATTGTCTTTAAATGTTTATTAGGAATGAAGGAAAATAAAAATTGATGGTTTAAGTCTTCACCTTAAGAAAGAAGGAATTGATGAGTAAGGAAAAAAATCTGAATAAGGACATAAAATAGAAGTCACTACTAGGACTACCGTAAAAATCATTACAGGTTTTTTTGATAAATATCGGGCAAGATTGGTCATTATCAACTGGCTGTCCCTCTAGCCTGTCAGGAAGATGTGTGAGAGTAAGTGGCTATATTTTCTGCTTGTTTGTTTTGTTTTGGCATCAGTATATTCCAAGCATCTTGCATCAAATAAAGACTGGACTGCATAATTAAAAGTAAAAGGAAACACTGGTCTATTCAGCCTAAAACCTTAGATTCCCACTGGAGTGGATTCAGACTCTGATGTGCTAAGTTCTTTAATGCTTTCAATGCTTGAGCGTTTACCAAAACACACACACACACACACACACACACACACACACACACACACACTCAGCACTTATCCTAATTCGTTTTTCAGAAAATGGGTTTTATAATAATTTATCTTATGCTAACAACTGCATGACATTTTACTTCTAAATAACTAAAATGTGTTATCAGTAATGAAAGTCTGCATGAGAATAAGTACAGACTGGCAAATCCTCCACATGAACTGTAAGATCGCCTTCACCACCTGGGGAATCACCTGTCCAATTTATTGTTCTCAAATTGTAATATCTTCTCCATTCTGGGCCTATTTTTTTTTTAAATTATTAGCTTTCTCAGAGTATACATTTTAAAAATAATTTTCTTATTAATAATGTATGACACATTTTATGAAAAGCTTAGAAAATGTAATACACTGCAACAAATGATCCCCCATACAGAGGATAAATACTACTATAGTCTACTTATACTTCCCTCAGGCATATATTTAACTTGATACATAATACTATGATTTTTTTTTCTGGATCTATTTTCCCTGTCTGTACAATTTTGTAGGATATTTCCCTTCTTGTACAATCTATACATGTGAATGAAGATCATTCCTCGGCCCCATTTTATTTTCTGCCACTATGACTGAGGTTCTATAAATGGTTTCTGCCAGTGCACATATCTTCAAGAGTGTCTCTAGATTTTCCTAGCCATTTTGCCAAACTAGCATTAAATTTTAACTTTTGTTTTCTTAGAAGACAATTATGTCTAATTTTCAAACCTAGTACTCCTTTTCCACGTTATGTATCCATATACTTCAGATTAAATTTTTATAATTACTTAAAATAATAAATGTATTATCAAGCTCCCTATGTATCAGTTCTGATTTTAATAGAAATAACCTCTGGTTTGTCACTGTTTTGTTGTTTTTGAGTTATATCCTCTATGGTATATGAAGATTCTTTCCTATACTTGGTGAGGATTTGAGAGAAATGGATATGGAATTGTGAAGCTCAAACTATGATCATTTTTAGTTTATCTTTTAATACAGTATAAAATTAATATCCTAAGACGGAACCATATTCAATCTCAGGTTAACCTTAGGTAATATGGTGTTTCTTATTTTGTAGTGATTACCATTTTATTTAGGATTCTAATATTCACTTATAATATACCTGTCTTACATTTTTGGAATTCTCTTAATAAATGGGTAAAAGGGAATGAGTACTAGTATTTCATAGTTCACTGTTGTTTCTAGGACACTGTGGGTCTTACAGATATTATTTCACTTCTGTATTTTTCAAAGCTTATCTAAAGTATTTGTTTTACTACGATGCATTTTTTTCAATATTCTCATCCATATGCCATGGGAATTATAAGTATCTACAATGTTTGAAATAGTTCCCATATAAAGCCATTCTACTTTTAGCCCTTTTGTGGATGTAATTATACAATAATTTTTTCAGTTTCTTCTTTTGGGTAATTTAGAACCTTAAAGAGATTCCCTGACCTACCTTCTTAATTATTCAGAGTTCTCGCTTGGATTCTCACCTACTTCCATTAAGAAAGACAACTCAGCACAACTGCTGTTTTTGCCTGATAGTCTCAGCTCCTCTGGAGGTTGAGGCAACAAAACTGCTTGAGGGCAAAACTTGAAAGCCAGGCTGGGCAACATAAACCCAGCAGTAGCCAGCTGTTCTTTGTGTTATTTTTGAGTGTTGATACCTTTTAAATGGCAAACATTCAAATACTGTGCAAATGAGCACAATAGTTACGGTGGAAACAAATTTTAAAAGATTAAAAAAAAAAAAAAAGATCACTCACACTCCTGGGCACACACCAAAACACAATAAAAAAGAGCACTCCCTTTCAGCCCTACTGGCTTGTATAACTGAATCACCATAGCCTCTTATCTCAGAACTTCATACTTGTCCCTTCAGAATCACTTTTTCTCTCCCATGGCTAGCAAGTAGATATTGCAGAAATGTGGTTCACAACACCCTGTACTTCACAACTTATCAGGCTTGTTTTATTGATACCTATTTCATTAAGGTTTACCACAACAGGTCCAATCTATTACATATCCAGTTAACAAAAATTATAACTGAGATCACTGTTGAATCAAATTTTTTGTACAGTAGGTGCATTTAACCTAATGTAAATTCTGCTAACTTTATAATGTGTTTTCTCCATTTTGAGTGTTCAAATGCTTTTTCCCTAACATTTTTACACACAATTTTCAATTTGTGCTTTTGAAAATAAGAGTCCATTTTACTCCATCAATGGATAAAAGCTTGCTTTTTAACTATTTAAAATATCTATATTGTCAAGAGTTTAAAAATCAGTAAAAATTTTTCATTGCCATTTATAGAAGGAAAGAATTCTACACTCTTTGTTTTCTAACTAAACGTTTTTTCTCCTGATCCTTTTAATGTATAACAGATGATCATTTTGTCTTTGCATTTATATTTTTAAACAGTGCTACTGTAGGTTAAACTTCCCTCCAATTGTTTAATACTCAAGCCAGTACATTTAAGTTTCTTCTTAAACATGGATTAATTTTGATCAATTTTTAGCATTCCCTATTTTGGATATTTAAAAACTATTTCTGTATTTGTTAACTTTAGAAATTAATTACTAAGTTACCAAAGAGTTCTTGAGTCATTTTTGTTTTACTTAGAAAAAAGTTATGAGATAAATAGAACTTTAAAATTTATCACTAAGATGCTCATTATTCATCATTCCAATGTAAAATTATCCAGTTTGTCTAGTTTAGGTAGCTACTCATGGATTCTGAGTACTATGAATATTATTTCCAAAAGGAACTTTTTAAAGAAAAATGACATTCTAGTATCTATAATCGCTGTTTCTATTACAATTACTTACTTCTATCAATTATGAGAACATTGGATCCCAACTCATCCTCTGAAAACCATGGTCTTAGCCTATTGTTTTACCTAAGTCTTCTCTTCCATTTATTCACCAGGAAACAGGCATGTTCATTTGCATTTTAATAAATGCTTTGGTCTGGTACTTCACATGTTTAGATTATATCTGCAATAAGCTGCTAATTCCTATTCAGTCTCAATCTAGATATCACTTTTCTAGGAAGGCTATCTGGGACTTCCATACCCACTGCTGAGTAGGTATTGCTTTTGCCATTTCCCTAATAGTCCTTTTCTTGAAACTGGGGATGGAACTCACTAGACTTTTTTTTTTTTTTTAATTGGGGATCAAACTCATGACCTCACTCTTGCCAAGGAGGTGCTCGTGCTGCTGAACTAAATCCCCAGCCCCTGCTTTTGCCATTCCTACAATTACCAGTTATGACAATTGTAATTTCTTTAAGAAATGAAACTTCTTAAGGATGTGGGGTACTTCTATCTTCATCACCAAAAATAGTTCAGCACAGTACAAGGCACTTCCATTCAGGGTACTGATTAAAATTAAATCAGATCATGTTTTATTTTCATTTATTCTTGTCCTTATCTGGGAACATCTCAACTTTGTCTTCTGATTCAAATGTTTGCTTTATCATTTTTGTTATTTCTCAAATTCAATGGATCTAACTTTACTATTTTCTCTCAACTACATGTTAATTTTACTTTTCATCTTTGCCTGAACATTTTTATGACATTTACTGCCTGAACATTTTAGCATTTTAAAAAGCATACATTTGAAACTGGGAGTGGTGATGCACATATGTATTCTCAGCACATGGAAGGCTGAGGGAGGACTGGCATGAGTTTGAGGTCAGCCTGAACTATATAGCGATACCCTGTCATTCAGATGCATATACATTCAAAAAATCGTGTGGTTAATACAGCAAATCTATTTTAGAGCAAGCAACAATCAGAGCCCTCTGGGCAATGATTGTTTTTTTGTACTGTTATTATTCATATATACTAGTTTTTACTTTTATCTATTAAGGCCTGAATTAAACTCAAAGAAAAGGGTAAGATTACATAATAGAAAAACTTTGGTTATTAAGTCACAGAGATTAGCATAAGACTACATTCACTAGATCAGAAAGAACAATAGTGAGGGCTGGGTCAAAGAGAAGGGGAGAGGGAGATGAAAAGGAAGCACAACAGGAATGTTCTAACCTTTGTCATTCTCCACTGTAGATGTATGCATACTTTCCAGAGAAAGACAGAAGGAGAAGAGAGGGAAGGAGAGGGATTTCTACTAATGGATCTTCTATTTGAAAACAGTGTTAAAAGCAAATGTCATTCTTGGCCTCCTCTTAAAAACAAATTACTCTGAGGTGGTAGATGAAGGAAACCTATCCCAGTGTTCTAAAGCAAGGTACTGAGGCTGGTTGCTTCATGGTAGGACAAAAAAGGTTAGAGTTCATTAGTAAAGTTTAGAGTATGACCTATCATTTGTTCTATTTTTACTATACTTGCATAAACAATTTTTAAAGTTTTACAACACCTTTTACATATTTTTTTCAAAGGGAACTAGAGAATGTGTAGAAGGGTATTGGTCAAATGGAAGGTTTTTTTACTGTGTCCTTCCTACTGGTACCCTGGTTATAACTTTTAAGCAGAAACTGTATAACTATGCTAAACTGGTACATGACTATCTTATCACAAATCTGCTTTTTGAGAGCAGCAAAGGGTTAAGTTTTCTAGTATAACTAAAATAGGAAGCAGAAAAGGTTATCTTTAAGTGTTAGTTTAATGCATGATATTGGAATAATCGTTCAATATGGATGGTATGCAAATGATAAACATGTACAATATATTACAAGTTAAAGAAGTTTTAGTGGTTCCAAAAAAATACTAGTTTCCCTATGCAGAAAAGATATTTACTATACATGATTTAGGTTTTCTTATCCAGTACATACCTCTTTTGCAAAGCAACACTAGTCTAAAAAGAATTTACATTTTTCAAATAAACACAAAACCAGCCAATTAGTTCTGAATAAGTAGTAACAACTTTATTTTAACTCAATGTGCTGAACTGCAAAATATTTTCAGCAACAAGATACAAATAGTATGTATCTTATCATTAACATCAACTGATTAAAAATGAGGCTAAAAGTTCAGTTATCTTGTACACATTTAAATTTTGAAAGTCAACTTTCCTCAGAATATTTAAATAACTTTAGCAGAATTTTATTTTCAAAAACGGGACTCAAATTGTATCTTCATTTTTAAAAATGCAAAATCAAATGGTTTACAGTATATAATGATAAAACTCTAATAACAGAAAAAGATTTAAATATAAGAATTCCTTTTCAAACAGAGTTCACATACTACAAACAGAAGACACAGTGTGATTTCAATCCTAGTAAAGAAGTCCTGCATATGGTAGGCACTCAATATTTGTTCAACTGGACCTAAAATTTGTATCATTCCATGAACTGAATGCTTGAAGTAGAGCATTTCATAACCTGTATAAAAAGGGTTTGCAAAATACCCTTATGTATGCTGAAAGTGCTGCCTTTATAATCTGAGAACACTAAAACAAACCTCATTCAACCCCTTTTCAAGAATATACTATTTTATCCATCATAAAGCATGCATGTCCAGTCAGACTAGTTTACCTCTGTGTACATGGCTATGAGCAAAGTTTGCTAAATTAGATTTTCAAAAGCAACTTACCAAAGTCCCTGTTGCATTTTAGTAACCATTGGTAGTATTTATGATCCAGAATTTTTTTGTTGTTTATTTATATCTTGGCAGTGCTACAGATTGAACTTAGGGCCTCATGCATGGTAGAGCTACACCGTTAGCCCTTATACACAATTTTACAAAGAATTCTGCTTATATGTTAAATTTATGCACAAAATTTTAAATGGGTAAATTAAAAATTATGCTTTTGAGAATTTATGTTTTGAGATAAATTTAAAAATAAATCAATAATGTTGATGCCTTAAGAAAATTACTAGTTTAAAACAATTATAATTGATGTCCTAGAAAGGCACTGTTTTTATATTTCATCGTGCAGTAAAAATTAGTCACATTTTTGAGAATTATAATTTCTTTTGTCAATTGTCCCTCCAATTAAAGCACATTTAATTATTTCAATTAATCTGAATGTTAAACATTTAACTGAGTCCTATTTTCATATATCTACTCTTCACACACAAGCCCAAATGAATACAGACATACACACATGCACGGATACATACACACACATACACACTCCCCACACAAAAGACCACATATTTCATGCAAGGTTCTCCAATTACTATTTGAAGACAATGACACATGAATATTTAAGGAGGTAACATTGGTAAGCCATATTATGGCACCTTCATACTTGTGCTCCAAATATCAATACACATCAAAATTAAAAAATGAAAAAGGCACAAATAGAGTGTTTCTAATTCTTAGTCTAAAGAACATTTATCCAATGGCTACTTTTCTAATAAGTAATATTTAAAACCAATCATTACTTTCTAAGCAAAAGCTTCCTCGGCTGACAAAAGAAAAACAGGAGCAGACTTACAGTTTAAAAGGCAAGACTGCTCTAGACAGAAACTATCTATTTTAAATAAAATATATGTAGTTTAAAAGATGGTGGAATGGGTGGGGAAAGGCTAGTAGAGCACTCGCATAAGAATACATTAACAGTTTTTTAATCATTGCCTCAAGAAACTATAATACTAAAAATATACATAATAATAAATAAAAAAATAAATCAACTACCATACAATTCTGTTAGTATAATGGTAGGCATTATATTATTTGAAAAGTGGACATTTCTACAAAAATGAATATTCGTAATTACAGCACAGTGTTTGACATTTTGGGTACAAAATGTGCTACCAAACTTAAAAACATCTTCATAATAAAATCATTAAGATTTGAAATAAACACTGGAGTTAGGAAGCTGAAATATTCACTAAATGGTGTTACTGAAGTGGATGTGGTTAGAATATTAGACTGAATCTGTGAATTAATTTACACTGTACTGGCATGGTGTACATTTCATATAAATGGATATACCATTTTTTAATATGTGATAACATAATTTGATAGCTAGACAGAAGTTCTTTTCTTATAAATAAGATCCTGGCAAAATCTTAAAAGTATGCATGTGTATTTTTAAAATTGTACATCATTGCAGGTATGGTGGCACACGCCTGTATTCCCAGCAAAGGGAGGCTGAGACTGGATCATCGCTACAAGTTTGAAGCCAGCTTGGGCTACATAGTGACTTCAAGGCCAGCCTAGACTACATAAGCAAGATCCTGTCTCAAAAAACACAAATGAACAAATAAAATAAAATTGTACATTTAACAGGCTTAATCTTAAAGTGAAATTGAGAAAGTGAATTTCTACTTGTTATTACATTCTTACACAGGATAAAGTCCATCACTAGGTCAGAATCTTTCTTCTATCCTAAGAGATACTTCAAACTTTTAAGTTACATAGCAAAGACTTAATTAAACTAAGATAATTAAAAATGTGATCTTTTCAACACTCTGTTGTGAATAATAAATGCTTTCTGGACAGTGTTCAATGTAAAGATGAATCATTCTTGATACATTAGGATTGTTTCAGATAACATCTAACAAAGAGCAAAAATAACATCTATTTTATAACCTCAAGCTTCCTCGCTTTTCTTTGTCCTGAATGAAAAATCTAAATAAACAAATTTTACTCTGGACAATAAAGTTATATATGCAAAGATACAAGTATATGCATTTTTTTCCAGTGACACACTTTACCCTTTGTTGTCAAACATAAATCTTACCTAAGAAGCACACTATCACACTATCACTGTGACAGTAGGTCAAATATAGTTCTGACACTAATCACATCTGCTTCTCCAGGACAAGGCCTCAAAACAAACCTTATAACTACAGTGAGCATTTGTGTGTGTTTAAAGCTAAAATTCACTTACAATAAAGAACTGGCCCATGAAAAAGCAGTTTATAAATAGTTTATCCTGTTCACATTATGCAGAATTTTAACAATCCACAATGTTACTACAGTAACTGAAATACAAGGGAGAAAATAAGCGGGGAAAAAGTCTGGACTGACAAGCTTGAACAGTCTGAAGTGTAGACTGACACTTTAGATTCTAATGGTTCTCTCCTATACTGTGCCTTTCCCATGGGCAAATAATAATTGTTCACTGTTTGTAGGAGGGCAGACTGTCCAGGATTCATTTATTGTTCAGGTACTTTTTTCAAAGTATGATAAAATAAGAATAAATTCAATAAGGAACATCTGAAATCCAAACCAATTTACCTATAATCAAAGATCTCTTTCTTATTAATTATCACAAACATTCTAGTTGCCTCCATCTGTCTTAAAAAATTCTTTCAAAAGTTAAAACATAATTATACATTATTAATCCCCTCAAAAGCAAAAAAATATATGTACCATTCAGCATAGAAAAGTCACACATTAAAAGTGCATATATATATTTTTCTTACTTGGCCCACTCATTACATTTACATTTGGTCAACCTCACTTTTAACATGTAAAGAATTCTTCATATAAATGTAGATAATTATAAATTAAAAAATTACTTCAGCACAAAACATGCCTTCTTATTGTTGAAATCTTAATTTCAGTCATTTCTCCATCACTGTAAACTTGGGAAACCCAGTTTCTTGGACAGCTAACACACAGACAAACATCACAAATTTTAGTATAATTTGGGCCAACTCATTGCATATTTGCCCCTTGAAAAGAAAAATAAATTAGAATTGAAGCAGTGTATTGCCATAACTTACCTTGAAGGTAAGCAAGTTCTCCTATATTTATAGAACTTAGACTGGAAACATTACTGGTAATCTTCAATACAAGTGCTTTAAGGAGAACTTAGTTTTAAATTTTGAGATAACATAGGACAGGTCCTATAAAATTCATTTTTCCTTTCTTAAAATAATGGAAGATCCTTTTGAAACTTATTATCTTCAGTTATCAATATTACTGCGTTATGGAGCCAGTGCAATCCTGCATAGCCTTGGTCAAAATGACAAGGCACAATAAAAAAATTAAAGTATTATATGAACAAGAAAAGTCACTGAAGATAATTTAAGGCCTTGAAGTGACTTAATCAGTCTAATTTAAAGCTGAAGTATAAACCATAAATTATCCACCTGAAATGCAAGCCTTTTCAGCTTCTGTTTTGCAGATAAGAAAACAGAAACAACTTTCACTTATGGTTTGTGTATTAGAATCCTTCTGGACCTGGAGGAATAAAAGTCAATTCCATTTTTTTCTGCTGTTCATGGAAGATTTCAGGACTGCTTTAGCCGTTTGCGTGGAATGCCAAACTGTGGGCACTGTGCAGATGCTAGTGCTCTGAAGGCTTCTGCTACTAAGTGAGGATGAGACTGAATCATAGACTTCCACCCTGATGTTTCCATTATGTCGGTGGCTTGGCTGAAAAATAAAGAAAGTGAAAGATACTTTACTAAAAGATACTTTACAAAACACATTCTTTGTTGTGTAAATATTTTAATTTGTACATTTTGAAAAGTTTGAACAATATATGTACTTGAGTCACTTGAGTATATTAAAATATTGTATTTATCTTACTGATATTTTTTACTAAAACAGAAACTCTTAAAATATTTCTGGGAGACAAACTCCCATAACTGTGGGACATTGGTCTCCATAACTCTGCTCTCATTGTTACCATTTCTGTACCAGGGCTTTGAAGAGTCTTTGGCTCTTTTTATACTTCACTCTTACAGGCATGTTTGTTCTAGAGTTCCAGCTTCCACCCTCTTCTTTTCACCTTTAACATGTACTATTTGTTTTAACTCATCCACTCTTCAGAATTTTAACAATCATATTCAATGATGATAACTAATGACTTGCTAAATCCTAGGCCTCCCCATAAGGTCCCTTCTCCAGCACTTGTTCTTTTAACTTGAATATGCCTTAAGGCCCACAAATTCATGATTGTCAGATAAGAACTTATCATCTTACTCCTTAAACTCCAAAGTTTTCTACTTTATCAGTTTCTTCCATCACACAGTGATTCAAGTTAGGAAACCTGGGAGTAGTCCTACAATCTGTCCTAATTAATTGTCAGAAGATTGTTTTAATTTTTGAATATACCATGAATATCTCGTTGAGGCCTTGATCATTCAAAATGCTACCATAATGGCATAAATGACTGCATCATGTTCTCTTCTATAGTTCCTTTTTGCATATCTCTAAAGTTTTAGAAAGACAAACAAGATCCCTTATTGCTGGTACCCAACTGTTTTTCTGAAGCTTTTCACTTTCATCTTCCTTATGCTCTAACTTTTTATACTCAGGTACTGAGCTGTATATTGTACCCTATGTATAACATGTCAACACTGAGCAATCATGGTAAATAACCGCTCAAGCAAGCAACAAATATAGTTACCTTCCATTTCTTCTTCTGCCCATTTTACCACTTCTGCCCCTTTTATCCAAATAATACCCAAATTTACAGAGTTCTTCCTTAACTAATTTCTTGTATTTTTTTCATTTATTTCTAGTCTCACTGTCACAAATCAAGTCTATTTGTACCCTAATCCTGAACTACTCTGATAACTTTCCAAATGGTCAATTTGTATTTAACCTTATTCCTCAAATACCACCACCACTCAATCTTCCCCATAATCCAGTCTCGCACCTGCATGCAGAGACTTTTAAAAATGGAAACATGATCATGTTCACACTGTGTGACAATGCTTATTGGATGCTTACTACTTTTCACTGTTTGACTACAAAGTCCTAATATTACATCATTTTGCAGGATCTGACCACTGCCTATTTTCTCCAGCTTCTTCCAATTACCTACCACCTTCACATCCATACACACACATACACACACTCACATACTACTACTCTCTCTCTTTGGGGATACATTTTCCCTTCTCTCTTCTTCATCAGATCAACTTCTAGCAATGATTCAGGCTGTATTTTTGCAATTCTTTGTAACAGCTTTTTCTTACCCTTAAACAAGATAAGGTCCCTTGAGTACACACTGCTATGGGTGATGATGTATATTCTTCATCATCAGACCTTATTGTAATTACCTACTTAATGAATGTGCTATTAATGTGCTATTAAACCATAACTACTTGAAGAGAAGAAAAATATGTTATATTCAGAAATATGTGTTCTGTACAAAGCACAATGCCTTGGGAACTCATTGGATAATAAAATTTAAGAATCTGTCAAATGAACAATTAACTACTATTTCATGTTTGAGTACTTGGTCCATGCTGTCCTTTCTGTCTGTAATATCTACTATTTCCTCCTTAGCTTACTGACTCTTACTCATGGTGTAAGACTTAGTTCAGCCGGGCGTGGTGACACATACCTATAATTCCAGGACAAATTCAAGCTCAGGCAGAACAACTTAGCAAGACCCTGTCTCAAAATAAAATATAAAAAAAGGGCTGGGGACGTAGCTCACAGTGAAGGCTCTAGATTCAATCCCCAGTACTGAGGAAAACAAAACAAAACCCCGATTCAGCTCTATTACCTCTAGAAAAGCCTCTCTAAATCATTAAGCACAAAGTAAAATGCCTGTACATATTTATGTTTATATTACTAACCATATTATAATGAAATTATATATTCATGTCTCTCCATCAAATAAATTTCTCAGTAAGAAAGATTTCCCTTCAAACGTCTTTTTAAATACTGCACCTTAGTATAGTGCTTGGGACATGGTAAATGTTAGGTTAATGTGTGTTGAGTTAAATAAGAGTTAATATAAAAAGAATAATTTTTTATTTGCTAACCATCAAATTGCCAGTGTGTCCTGTTTAAAATTTTCAACAACCAGTAGTTGTTTAGTCAAATATACTGCTTATCACATTTGACCTTTTTGCTGATCAAGTCAGTAAATATCTATTGAAGGCATTCATATACAACACAACTTTTCCATGGGAAATAAAATAGGTTAATATTCACTGACATTTAAAAATCATATTTTTTCTTAATAGAATAAAACCAAAGGTTGAAAATGGCTAAGTAAAAAGAACCAAATAATTGTTATTTGTTGTTAGTACAATATATTTCCTCAGATCACACACTATGATGCTATATTATAAGGCACTGAGTACATAAAACAATTTATTTATAACACTTCACTTATATTGGCTTCTGGTAATTTGAAAAATATAATTCAAGGGTTTATAGGTAAAACTAATCAAGATCAGACATATAATCTCCAATCCATCAATCTTTTCCCTTTTAATGTCAAATAATTACGAAGAATACAAAAATCATTCTAAAACTAATATAAGAGAAAAAGTAGAAAATATTAAATTCTAATATTTAAAGGCTTAGAAGGATACAGCAACTATCCTACTTACAGGTTTACTAGGGAAATAGAAAAATCAAATTGTTAACATTTTCAGAGTATTAGACAGCTTAGCCTAAAATAGCATATGATACAAGGTATTTGGCTAACCTAAACAACAGTGAATTAGCACTCAAAAATAAGAAAAATTTAAAGCAAATCTAAAGGGTACACTCCTCACTGGATTAAATGAGTATTTCCCATAGTTTTAGGCATGCCTTTTAAAGGGGCACATGTCAGATCACCAGCAGCTAATACTTGGACTCAACTATATACCATGTATCTTAAGAAATTAGATCATTCAACCCAGTTTGCATTAGAAGCTGATCTACAAGGGAGCATAGCCTCAGAAATCCACTAAATAATCAAATTATCTTTTTTTCTAATAACTAGCAGTTTACTTCATATAACTAACACCTGGATTCATATTTATTGTAGATAAACAAAAGGCTATGCAAACAATTTCATTTATGCAGATCAGAAACTGATATAATCTTACTTGCTGTTCCAGTTTTTCCCATCTTTACACCCAAGTTGCCGAAGTACACTGCACCTGCATTGAAGATTTAAACACACTTAAAAAAAATCCGAAGAAAAAATGTTGAGGTGTCTTGCCCAGTGAAATACAACCCTAGCTTACCTATTAATAAAGTCTATGGCTTGTGCTTTCAACTGCTCTGCACTGTGCAAATCTGCAAGGACAAGGGTATCGGCAACATTTTCTACTGAGAGGTTACTACACAAAGCTTCTTCACACATGACCTTCAGCCGTTCCAGTGCATACTATCCGAAAGAAAAATATAACCAGTAATATTTACTCCAACTATGCTTTAAAATATATGACTTAATGCAGATTATTCTTTTAAGTATAATTATTTTTTCATTAAATTATTGTCTAACAATGCAAAAATATGAGAAAATGCATTTGCTTTTAGGAAACTACAATTTACATAAGTACAAAATATTATCTATTTTAAAAGTAGGATTTATGCTACAAAAGGTACGTTATGATCAGATATGCAAGTTTAAATACTTCATTGTTTCTCTTGTGTGAGAAATCCAATGAGTATAATGGAGGACAGATATTGAGAAGTAGGAAGAACATCTTCAAATGGAAAGCAGAAAAAGGGAGGGGACAGAAAGAAGCAAAAAGGAAAAAAATTAAAGACAATGGAAGGAAAAATACAGAAACAACTTTTGTAAACAGAGAAGGGAAGAAGAGTTGAAGCGAGGAAAGGGCAAATGGGAGAAAAAAGAACTAAGACTGATGTATTATATATGTATTATGTACAGGTACAAATTTGCTATGAGGAATGTGATCAATATTGTACTAATAAAAAAAAAAAGAAAAAAATTTTAAAAAGAAAAAAATTTTAAAAAGAAAAAAGGAAACAAAAGGAAAAAGTACTTTATGCCCTAATATTCCTAATAGTAATAATAGTCCTCTTCTCTTACTTAACACTTACAAATGTATGACCTAGTACACTGTATTTTGCTACTATTATATCTTGAAGAACAAATTTGTTAAAAACTAAACAAATCTTTTTCATAACCACTAAAAATTCTTGCAGCTATTAGCATGCATGGTACATAATATACCATCTTTAGCAGCTTTACTGAAGTATAACTGACATGTAAGAAGGAAATCAGTGTGGAGATTCCTCAAAAAACTAGGATTGGAGGTCCCATTCAATCCAGTTACTCTCCTTCTGGGTACTTTCCCAGAAGAATTGAAAACATACTACAACAAAGTATGTGTGTACCTATGTTTATAATAGCATCACCTGTAACAGCTAAATCTTAGAAGCAACCCATCAACCCATCAACTGAGGAATGGATAAAAAAAAATGTGGTATTTTTATACAATGGAGCACTACTCAGCTATAAGGAAGGATAAATTCGAGTTTTTTTTATAGGTCAATGGACACAACTTGAAGCCATACTTATACATGAAATAAAATCTGACTTGCAAGTGTAAATATCATATTGTCTCCCTAGTGTAAAAAAACTGAACGAGTAAATAAGATCCAAAATGTACAACAGATATTGTGAAAGTGAAAGCAACTGCTCAAAAAGAAAGAACAACTGGGATAGGGAAAAGGAGAAAAGATTATATACACACACATATATAGATAAATATGCACATATATTCAAGACAGATAACTATACTACTCTCTGTTAGGTCATCTAAAAGAATGGTTTGTGCTTTCATTGTTTGATCATTTTTTTCATGCCTGTATTTTGAAAATCTGAACAACTATTTTGAAGATAACAATACACAATATATTAATCAATCTTTGATAATTTCAAAAAAATAAAACACATTAAATTTATACTTTGATAAATTTATAATAAAACAAAATTTTATAATTATAAAATTATAATTAAATTATTATAAAAAATACTTACTATAAAATTTTATACTTTATTATAATATATATTATAATAAAGTATAAAATTTTACACTATAAAATTTATACTGATAAATTTTATTTATAGAATAATTTAAATATTAAATATATACTTTGACAAATTTATACTTTGATAAATTTTATACAGCTGCAAAACCATCACTTCTCCAAGACAGTAAATATATCCATAATCCCCGAAAGTCCTCCTCATATTCCCTTTGTCAATCCTTCTTCTGTATGCCTTCTATCACTATAGGTTAGTTTGCATTTTTACATTTTCACAAGTTTTCTATAAATGAAATTTATGTACTCATTTTTGCTCGGTTCTTTCACTCAGGATATTTTCAGATTCACACCTCTACTTGTCTATATAGCAGCAGCCCAACTCTTACTGGTGACCATTTTATGACATACAGACATAACAGAATTTATTCATTCACTTATTGAACATCTGGGTCACTTCTAATTCTCAGCTATTACAAATATAAAGCTGCTACATTCATATATAAGTCATACAATCAATACGTTTTTTCTGGGTAAACACTTAAAATTGTTCCCACTGGATCATACAGTAAATTTAAATTTGACTGTGTAAGAAAACTGCCAAAAAGTTTTTCAAAGGAGCTGCACCTTTTTTTAGTACCATTAGCAGTATCTGAAGTCAGTAATTCTTCCATATTCTTGATAACACTCAGCATGATCCTGGTAATTTTAACCATTATTAATAGATACACATTATTTATAATAATTGACATACAATATTAATAGATGGATTTTAATTTCAATGATACTAGGCATCCTTCAATGTACTGATTTCATTTCAGGAAGTGGCTGTTCAAACATTCTATTCACTTTTAGCAAAACCACTGCATTTCTATAATTGAGTTCTGAGAATTCTTTAGTTGCGCTATAAATGTCAGATATGTATTAAATGTGCTTTTCAGATTTAGAATCACTGGCTCTAAGATTTTCTGGTATTTCAGCAGTTTCCCTATCTTCAAGAAATCAGTATTCCAACAGGGCACTATACAATTGTTAATATTCTTTCTCTTTTTTCTGTGTGGTCACATAATATAAATTTATTAATAATACAGAAAGTTATATATTTTCTCCTTAAAAAACAAAGGGCATGCACTGTGTCTTCATGCTAAGAATAAACTGTAATAAATTTTATATTGTGTTGTATATTCCTAAAAAAGGACATTTAAAAATATTGAGCATAATCTCTCAAGAAAAAATTACTTCTTCCTAGCTAAAGACATTTTAATATCTTGCTAATTTTTTAAACAATGTAACTTCCATACTGTCTTACGATAGGATATGTCATATAACTATCAAGAGCCATCAACAAGCAGCACACATTAATTCAATATTTCAAGTTGTTTGGAATCTTTGATGATGATAGCTTTCTATATACATCAAGCTGGAGGATATTTTTCAACTCCTTAAAACCTAATTACTTACTTTGTCTGCAGCTGCCAACAAGCTGTCAGCCATTTTATCAAGATTTGGTGCTTTCCCTGTGTAAACGAATCTCATCATTTCTTTAAAAACCTCAGGGTCTAAATCATTTATTTCCACTCGATTCTGATATTGAAAACAACACAAAAAAGTTAAGAGAAAGAATATATACATATATACATCCAAATGAGCCAAAATGAGTCTTTGATAGTAATTTAAAAACCCCAAATCTGCTCTAACATACTTTACCACTCAAATAGATACTCTATTTTAAAACTGAGACAAAAAAACTCTTCACTAACCTAATCAGCCAAACTAAAGTAGGTAATAAAAGAGGAAAAACACATATTGTGTAAGAAGATGGAACCATGAACAGCTGAAAACCCCACACTATGAAACTGAGATAAAGCTGACCACAATTATATAGGAGAATATAAGCTCCACTTTCTCAATAATTAAAGAATAAAAAGCTGTAGGACAAACAAAATACATCTGTATTCTGACCTCTGCTTTAGAGGATGATGGCTACTAACTTTTTCGTTGTTGAATTTCTAGTTCCTAAGACAATGTGAAAGAGGCTATAACCAACAATTCTTTTCCCAGCATTAAGCAAAAGTGTGGCTAGTAGGTAACTAAACAGAGACTCACAAACCTCAGAGCCTTTTGCAAAATGATGTTATATTATCTACTATACTTCCTTGCTTATCTGAGACACACTCAGGTCCAAGAGTACTATAATATGTTTTTACTGCTGTATCAATTTGTAGTCTATTTGTCTTTTGAGATCAATGAAGAAGCTAAATATCTAACAGTAAGCAATATCAAATTTTTCAGGCCCCTTGTTAATAGCACCTGACATCACTGTGCTTTCCCACTTGGAAGTGATCAGGATGATCATGTTACCTCTGTAGGCCAATCATGAAAGAAAACAAAAAAAAGTCATATAATTCTGCAGAAAGAATAAAGCTGAAGTTGTCCAGTAGGAGTTAAAGGCTCACATGCTGTGCAACCAGAAAACCTGATCTCTAAAATAGATACATTTCAAAATGTCGAGTGAAAGAGTAACATTTAAAGGAGACAAATATGTAACATCTTGATTACAGCTAGTATATAATAACACAGATATAATCTGTGCTATTCTTGTTAAAATGAAATAATATCCTCTTATTTGGTGATGAAAATACAGACTTATTGTTTGAAAACAAATTTCAAAGTTAACCCACAAGTTTAGAAAGACAAAGATTTATCTTTACCAAAGATCTCTCAAAATTAGGTATGGGCCAGAGAACTTTTTTTCAGTGCTGGAGATCAAACCCAAAGTGCTGGGCATGCCAGGGACATGCTGTCCTAGTAACTGAGCTATATCTGCAAGTCCTTAAAAAGTCCTTCAGGGTAACAACTACTCACTTATTTAGCTATCCAACGAGTATCAAAATAGCTTTGCTTGTAATATTCACTGGGTGACCACATAGACCTACATTTACATTTTTTTTCTCATCTTTTTGTTTCTAAAAGGTTATCCTTTTTCTAGCTAAATGGATGCACCCCAAGACCATACTCTTAAGTGAAATATACTGGCATATATACCATATTGCGTCTCTGGTGAGAAACCAAAAAGTGTAAATAAGAACCAAAATGTATAATAGATATTGGGAAATGGGAAGATAATGTACAAATGAGAAGGGGAACAAAGGTTGGGGAAAGGAAAGAAAGGAGAAGGAAAAGAGACTAGAAGAAAAAAAAACAGAAATAAAACTGTTTTGTAAATAGGAAGGCAGAGAAGAGCTGAAGGGAGGGGAAGAGAATCAGACAAAGTAATAGCACGATATCTTGTACATGTATAAATTCCCTATGAATGTCATTATTATACCAATAAAATAAAAAAAGGTTTCCCTTCTTACTATAGTGAAATGAGAACATAGCAGTGTTACTTTTAAAATACAGATTCTACTATTTTACATGTGTGCAATTTAAATATTAAACCTTTAAGCCATATTACCTTTTTGCTTTCTTCCATTTCATGTTCAAACATTGCATTAAAAACTGGAGATCGAGCTGAAACAAGATTATATATCATTACTTAAAGCACAAATTTGTTTTACAAATATGTATTACTCCAAAGTAGTAAAAGTACCTGCAAGCACAGATTTATGAGCTTTAAATTCTTGTCCTCTGACAAAAAAACTGCAATCAGTAAATCTTGTGTTTTCCCAGAGATTACCTAAATCTTCTGCTAATCGACATTCAGGCACCTTCAAAGTATTTGTATTAGTATGTCCTGATATATTTACTGAATCTTGAACCACACTCACCTAATAAAAAAGAGAAAGCAAGAAAATTTTTGACAGATTAACAGTTACTATATCTATACTTAAATTCTCCATTTTAAAAATCATTTAAAATCAATATACTACTGGTCAAAAATCCTAATACTGAGAAATTTAAGAATATAATTACATAAGTGATATAATATAGAAAAAATTAGAAACAAACTAGATCTTTTTCATACATGTCATTTTAGATTAAAAAAAGTCTTACCAATTGGTTTGAAAAATTGATTATTACATCCACAAAAATTATTTCTCAACAAAAAGTCACAATATGGTATGAATATGAATAAGGGACTAATAAAAACAAAGCAAGGAAAATCAAAAATCTGAGTAAGACAGTATTTTTATGAAATAGAAAAAAACTTTTATTTTTTTCACTTACACTTTAGACCTATTAACATTTAAATTTTACTATATATTCAATTTAATGATTCTTACAGGTAAAAATGTATAAAAATATGGAAACTGCAAGTTTTTAAACTGTTGTTTCTCTAGGTTTCAGCTCTAGTAAAACTGATTTAAATACCTGGACCTAGTAAAATTAGTTTAAATTTTAAAATAAGAATTCTCACAAAAGCAATCACAATTATTAAATTCATAGAAATCTTTTATGGAAAATTAACAGCAAGAGCAACACACTACTTTTAAGAAAAGGTCTTCCACTATATTTTAAAGAAGATAGCAGCACCTCAAATAAACAAATGTTTCAAAGTAATTAAACTATTTTAAAAATTATACAAAAAGTGCAGAATTAACTACCCATTATTTTAAGCTAAGTTTTGGGTCATTCATTGTGTACCATTCATAGCTGCATTCATTTTTAAAAAGCATAAAAAAGGATATACAATGAGAGTAAACTATAGAAAGTGTAAATCAGAAATGAAAAACTTGGACCAGTAACATGATTATGATAGAAAACATTTATTATAATCTTGTCAGATGTCTTTCTAAATATGAGGGCTAAGATATTATGTATAAAAATAAATCCATCAATAATTGTACTGCTGTCTTACCAAGTTTTTAATCACTCAAATTGCCTCTAAAATATTAATAATTATAAAACAGGAAGAAAAACAGCTTCACTAATCTTTGATTGCCTTATTGCACCACACATTATAAACTAATAATATATAAACTCTAAAGCTGTTAGCATTAATATTCTGGGTTTAGTCATAAATTAGTTTTTAAGCATAGAAACTCTATTTGTTTATATTATGTATTATTCTTGAAAACTCTAGGTAGAAAGAACTGGATCTCTTTAATTACTTGCATAAAGTATTCAGTAGAGTTATAAAAATTGTGATATTGTCTCTTAAATTCAAAATAATGTATTAATGCAAAAATGTGGCAAAAACCAGGTAAAAGAAAAAATGTAAAAAAGATATCATTAATAGATACATAGATCCATGATTTGTATTTGTATTTGGTATAAGCAATCACAATTCAAAAGACTTATCTGATATACCTATTAAACTACAAATTACTATCACAGCTACTATAAGCTTGAACTAAGAACATAATTAATACTTCACACTACCAAGAATATTGGAGGACTATCTGCGCAATGATTTCTGATAATTGTTATTTTATATCTATAATTTAAAAAATGATAAAAAATTTAGCTTTCTATTACATATTCAAAACAAGTAATTCATAGTTACAGATGGAACCTAGAATAAAAATTCAGGAAGAAGGCTGAGATTCTTTGCTGATTTGACTCAGTTGATAATTCTTTCCTATTTCTGGCTCAACCCTGAGATTTTAGACAGAAGCTAAACATCTTGTAATCATAATCAACTCTCCAACTTTCTAAAAAAATCTATGTCTTCTTTAATGTGGAAAAAAGGTGAGCTCTGGTTCAAAGTTTCAAAATCTATATTCTTCAAACTAATTCTGAGAGTTAGGAATTCCCAAAACTACCTAGAGTAGCCCTCCAGTGTTATCAGTTTAATTTGACTATCTACTACTTCCCATACTACTTTCAATGTGAGTAATCTTTAAGATTTCATCCTACATTGTCATCTACAAGAATGGTTCTGAAAGTTTTAGACTTTCATAGATAGGTTTCATTTTTAAAAACATGTTACAGAAATAAAGGAGTCTACTTTTTATTTTTCTAGGAAAGAGCTTTATAGAAAACAAAACCCAATTTCTCCCCTCTATCATGAGATTTTAAAACAAAAAGGCATCTCCTATCCTAGCCAGAAAGAAAAAAATAGAATGGGGCAAAAAGATGTGTTCCTAAAATGATTTAGTTTAAATTTATGAAAAAGCTCCTTAAATTTTTTAATGTATACCTGTATATTTTTCTAAATACCATGGAGTGATTTTTTTTAAGCTAAGTTTTGGGTCATTCATTGTGTACCATTCATAGCTGGTACACAGCTATGAATGGTAGAGTATTTAAAAATATGTTAGAGTATTTAAAAACCTATTGCATTTCAAAAGATTAATTAATCTAAGTTTTCTACTAAGTAGTCTATTAATCTAAGTCTCCTACTTATTTCTTAATTCCTACTTTCTGCATCATTATTATGAAAGAGAGGAGGCACAGCTGTTTATGCTGCTAAAAATTGCCTTTTGCCTTTACTTGAACCACTACATATAGACTTTGCAAGATGGAGTTATGTCTTGCACAAAAAGGGTAGCACCTACCTGCTTTACCTGTCTACAGCACCACTTGCAGGGGAGGGGGAGGAGGCAGTTCTTTGGGTAGGGCAGTGCAATGCATCCTCCTCTTCTGCAAGCAGTGCTGGAGATGCTGTAGAAGGAAGGGCATCCATCAGAGGGGCAGAAGAAATAATGGAGGGCAGAAAGAATACTTAAAAGTCATTTTTTTGCCCACCTACGATAAATATGGTGCCCAGAGTATAAATGTCTAAATTAGTAACAAGATAAAAGATACTTATTTCAGGATCTAAAATAGACCTGATCAATGGCAACTCAAAAAATGTGTATCGTGAGAGGTTTTACTTGGGGGGGGGGGTCACTAGCATGTGCAATCTAGCACATGGATACCAATCATACTTGAAAAATACATTATCAAAAATATTTCAGCCTTAATTCTGAATTTCTTGATTATCTAGGTTCCAGCACTTAAGAAAATATCTGTAAATACTACTTCAATTCTAAAAACATTATTATTTTCTAAAGAGGTGCATTTCCAAAAGATTTTAGCTGTATTTAAAAAAAATGGATTAAATACTACTGAAAGGCCATTCATTAAATATGACATTTAAAAATTAACATATTCAAATTTAAGATAACTGCTAAATTCTGGAAAAGTCTAAATTAAGGTTATTCGAACTTTTAAATAGTAAAATATGTATTTATTTTGTTTACTACTTGGAATATCTAATATTAGCAACAAACACTTTGGTTATTTTCAAATCATTTAATAAGACTTGTGCTGTGTGCTTTCTCATTCATATAACTGTGTATACAGTAAATTAATTGAATATTTAATTTATCTTAGCCTAGTGAAAATAATACATTATATTGTCTCTGGTACCCTATTTAAATTATGATGCATATGCCATTATGACAAAAGATAACAACAGACAATTAATTTGTAATCTTGCCAAGAAATTTTGTACAATTACTATAGAGAGATTAAAGCTAATTTAACATTCAAGTAAGTTATTGGGCTTCCAGTCCACATTTACTATTAAAGCATATTTAATGTTGAGTATATTTCAAATGGTTTTCTCAGAAAAAATTATTACATGGTTTAAACATTTCAATAAAACTGTACAGGTAACACAATCCTTAGATTAATTCCAAAGATGAATCTCAAAATTCATATAGATCAAAGTATTTAATGATACTAATAACAAAATTAAATGTCAACATTAAGACAAATCACAAGTAATTTCCAGGGGGAATAGTGGTAACCTTCAAAACATTGTTTTATGCACATAAATTTACCTTATTTGTCAAAATACATGTGTACATATTAAAATTGGAGATCTATTTTTTAGAATGCTAACATGCTCTCAATTAAGTTAACTTAATTACTTAAATATTTGGAAGGCTTTCCAATCTTTTCCAGGCATTGTACTTTTGGATTCAAACTACTAAACTTTGAGTAATAATGTTTAATATAATCAATTTAAACAAACTGGTTATATGTCAATTACTCAGAAAGATATTTAGAAAAATTCATTACAAAGATATGCATATTCACAGTCTATTGAAGAGGAAGAAAGATTTAGTATGTGGTATAATTACAATGACAATTTATACCTAGAGAGATGACAAAATTTTTTTCCCCACTGGGCCACCATATTGATTTGTAACACAATTTACTCAGCTTCTTCTAAACAAACATTTACACATGAAATCTTAATTTTTAAAGTATTACCCAATACTAATGCAGTTTACATTTTTGTCATATCACTAAACATAAGCATGGAGCTTCTTATAATAAAATACATACTCACCTCACAAAATAATGTAAGCTTGTCATCTGGCAAAAGACCATTAGCTTCATCAAGCAAAAAATCCCTTCTAATGAATTTTTTAAATCCCCAGTCCTTCCCTTGAACAAATCGATATGCTCTTTGGCTTTCTGGTAGAAAACAGAAATTTAAGTAAAACAAGTATTCAAGAAACATTTTTTTTTATGATATAAAGAAAAGAAATACACAAAAATAGGACTTGGCCAATACATGCATCATAAAAATTATAGATATGTGCATTCATAAATAAAATGTCCTAAGAATTCAATCACTACTCAAATTTTGGCCACAGCACAATTTTTGACTTCTGAATCTCTTAAGAAGAAAAAGACAAATAAAATCTTATGGAGAGAAAAGAGATTTTTAACAGTATGGGCCTTAAAAGATAATTAAATAGGACCAAATTATGTTGCCACAGGCATACCATTCATTATCTGACACAAGAACATGGTTAGAAACATGTTCTAAATTCTTATTTAAATCTTTAAAAATTGGTATTTTCAATTTTTTAAGCTTTCTTGCCACACTAACTCTACTGTGTTAAATTTTAATAAACTACAGAAAAATTCATGAACTGGTAAAAATGTTAAAAAGCCCCTTTCAATCCCAACACTTTAAACAATTCTTTGTCTCTAAAAAACACTTTCATAGACGTCAAATAAGCAACTCATGGTGGCACATCCTTATAATCCCAGGATTCCAGGAGGCTGAGGCAGGAAGAGCCCAAGTCCCAGTCCAATGTGGGCCTTTTACAGATTTAGCAGCTCTCTATATCAGACTAAAACACTTTTACAAAAAGGATAAAGGTATATCTAAGTGTGAAGGCCTTGGGTTTCATCCTCAATAGAAAAGAAAAGAAAAGAAAAGAAAAGAAAAGAAAAGAAAAGAAAAGAAAAGGGATGCTTCAAATTTTTAAAGTACTATAAAAAATATTGAGAAATAAATGAAATCCTGTAATAATAAGTATTCATGATTTATGATGTAAAGAGTAAAATCAAGGTGGAAAACCAATAGTCTAACCAAAGAACTGTACTATCTTTAATGTTAAATAATGTGAAAATGTACATGAATTGGTATTACCTTGTCAATAAAGGATAGTTTAAAAGTGTGTGTAGTTTTAAAACATTTTTTGTAATAAAACTACTTGATTCTGTAACTCACTTCTAGAAAATACTTAAAATTTAATGTGGCAATTCATGAGCTATTTTCCTTCTATGCATACTATCCATTTTCTATTAGGAAGATCTGGTCACAGAATTTTATCTGGGCTATATACAAATATAAATACAAATATGACTCCTGGACTGAATTAAATAGATACTAAGTCTAGATCTTGAAAAAAGCTGTAGAGTCACTGTAGAGTCCACTACTTAAAAAATTCTAGTACTAGCATTCTAGGGCATTACATCTCCTTTACATATTTCTTCAGATTTTATTACCTGCCAAAAATAGGTCTTGAACATCTATTATATATGCCAGGCAATGAACAAATCACTTTGCCCTAACAGCAACTATTTTTTCCAAGTGACCAGTAAATGTCATTTTAGGACAAGAAGCAGTTAAATTGTACTACATGTTTAGCTACTTTCATATGTCTTATGAAGTCTAAGGATTAATAAAACAACTATAGCTCCACATAAATAATGGCCAAGGTTAGGTTAAGTATATTTTAGTGGGAGAAAAAAAATCCCAAACTTTTCTAGGTAAAGATACAGAACTCACAATACGTAATCACACACAGATTCCTTCACTCAGTTTGCAAATCGCTTACCCATTGCTTTTGTTTCTTCCCTTTTAGCGTTCAGAAGGGAAAATTTGAATTTTGCTCGAACTTCACTTTTGGGGCAGCTGACTAAAAGCAAATATAAGGACAAGTAGTCTTTACTTTCATCATCTAATCCCTTTGGGTTTACCCTCAGGCACCTAAAATAAAACAACAGGCTCACTTGCAGGAATACAATACTCAAAGCATGCAAAAGAGACACACAATAGTGAAATCTGTAATCTGTTACTATCACAAACAGCTCTCCTGTAAACATCCCACAGTTATTTACAACTCACCCATACTATTAAGAACTTATTACCAATGTAATAAAAATATTATATAATACCCACCCCTTTGGAGACAACAATAAGAACAACAAATCATGTAAGTAGTTGATGATCACATTAAAATAAAAACAATCTAACAAACAAAAATCTTACCATTTCATTTTGTCACTTGGACCAGATGAAAATGTTGAACTTTTTAGCACTTCACCCATTTCCTCTCGACAAAAACTGAAGTTATTAATGGTCCACATGTAGGAAAATTTTACGACTTTAACCTAAGAGATTTAGAAAATCACTTTTTATAATGATGACATTTGTGCTTTTAATGTGTCACATTTTAAACATTCTATGCCCCATTCTTCTAACCCTAATAACTATGCCAAAATATCTCAGAGTAATATTCTCAGGATAGTATAACATTTATAGATAACAAAGATTTTTTTCTTTCACAGTACTGGGTGTCAAACCCCAGGGTGCCCTACCACTAACCAAATCTCTATCCCTTTTTATTTTATTGTTTAAGTTGCCAAAGCTAGAGTCAAACTTGTGATCCTTCAGTCTCAGCCTCTCTGAGTGCTGAGATTACAGGTATGTATCACCACTAAATAAGCCATTTTAAACATTAAAAAAGGCATTTTTAATAGCATGTACCTGCGTATAACACCAGCTTTCTGCTATAGGACCAGTGGACATATCTCCAGGCAGAGGTGGGGAGGGTTCTCGAGACATTGCCACCTTGCAGTCTTTTAGGATTTATGCAGTTTCCCACACAGGTGAGTACTTAACCTACAAGAAGTTTGATTTACAGATCAAAAAATTTAAGTAACAGAATTAAGAAGAAGATATATTTAAACATGAAGCGTTTACTCTTCAAAGTTAGATACTGAAGGAACATATAAGATTTCAAATAATTTTGATAATTTTATGAAATGAATTCACAAGCATTCATAACATACATTTGAAACCTAACATTATTTTTAAAGATATTATTTTTCAAGGTATACTTAAAAAATTTCACAAAAGAAACCATGTAGCTTAATAGTATGCTCGTATCATGAAAACTCAATGCCATCAAAATCTAACTCATCATCCTTCACCTTTTTATTAACCTATTTTGAACACTAAAAGGTTTATAGCTACTGCTATAAATATTAGCTACTCATCTATTAGATGCAGAAATTTTCATCAAGTAAAACACAGATTTCCACAAGTGTTCATCTATTTTAAACATACTGTCTGATCAGACTTTTGTCTCTATTATAGTGTTTCCTACTGAGTTGAACTATACCTTAAAATTCACTCCCAGTTAGCTCTCTATATCCATTTGAGTGCATAATTAACACCTCATAACATTGTGAGTATACTAACAAAGAGACGATATTTTTCTTCTTTTTTCTTTTCATACTTGAATAAAATGCAATTGAGGATTATGTTTTTAACTACATAAATAGTGTACTTGGTAGACATAAAAAAAAGTTCCAAGATTAAATTTCCACATGGGCACTCAAGTCTGGATAACCACCTTTTCAAAATAGTTGATAAGGAAGGGAAACCATATGAATCCTATGGTGGGGAGGTTGGGTAATAGGTAAAAGAAAAAAAAAGGACCTTACACAAAATTCAGATGAAATTATATGTACAATCTTCATAGTATGAGAAGTAATAGTATAAGATGAGAAAACAAAGATTACAAAGATCCTGTCTGAAGGATAGAAACAATCTGCATTAAAAATCTGCATTAAAATAAAACATTCACGAAAGGAGAAAACACTAGTATAAACTTTGAATACATACAAGAAGAATAAAGAACAAAAAGAAGGTAATGGATATTGAAGACAGAAAACAATCAAAATTACTAACAGATGACTGTTCTAAAGGTACTAAAACAAATCAAAAATCAGTTATAATCAGTCATAGAACATGTAGGAAGACTATGATCTGCATGAATTAGATCCATAAAAATCAACAAAAATTAGATCACTACTGAAATATATTTTGTGAAACTAAAAATGAGAAAAACTGTTGGACATACACACATTACAAATATTCAGATAGTTTCCCTTTTCTACTTTCTGCTAAAAGCCCACAGAGAACAGAATTATTACTACAGAGCTGATGGGAAGGGGAAAAATTCATTACCAGATATGTAAAATACGTACATCACTCTCATACCTATTTGGCAGAGAGTATAAATCACTCAAGGTACTTTCTAGCCAGAGAGATAAATCAAAAGAAAAACCAAAAATCTGCATAATGGAGTTCTGATTTTTTTTCATCAGTGCATGAGTTTTTTAAAAAATTAATTAAATATTTTTTAGTTTTGAGCAAGGTCATAGTTGCTATATAGCCCAGGCTGGCCTTGAACTCAAGGTGATCCTCCTGTCTTAGCCTCTGGAGGGTTTACAGGAATGTGCCACCACACCTGGCTATGTTTATATTATATAATATAAACATATTATATATTATATGTAGTATATAATATAAATATAATATATAATATATTATATTTATATTATATAATGTTTACATTGCTGGTGGATAGCTGGTATATGCACTGTCTTAAATTACTTTCTCATTGCTGATACCAAAAGTTAAACTAGGAAAGGTTTATTTCTTTCTCGTAGTTTATAGAAGTTTTAGGCCATAGCTGGCTCAAAGGAAGGGCAGCATGGCAAAAGAGACACAGTCTGCCTTCCAACTTCCCTTTTTATTCCACTTAGGTTATAAATTTAATAGTTGGTATCTCCCACACCCCGGGTGAATCTTCGCATTATTCACACTCTAAGATAATGCTAACCAATCAGTGAACTAATCCAATTACCACACCCTTAATCCATAGTCACATACCCTCCTTAGTCCATGCTCACAAAACCTCCTTCCAGCAGAAGTTCCATGTACAAACACATGAGGCTTTGAGGGGACGTCCTGATATAAGACATAACATTTCTGCCCTGGTCCCCTAAAGACTCATGCTCATCCCTTACACAAAAAACATTTAGCCCATCCGTAAGAGGTGCCAAAGTCTTAAGAGTTGCAGTAGGGGGAGTCAAGCTGGCGCCCCACCACAAGGTGAGTTGCAGCTCGCCAGGTCAGGTCCTGAAAAGTTTGGGACCATTAATCCCAGCGGCTGGATGCTGACCAGCCCTCTTAGGACACTGGACTAGGCTCCAGAGGTTCTGCAGGCTTGAGTGGACTGTGCCCAGCAACCTTCATTCAAACAGGGGAGCCAGGCCCACCACACAAGGGAAGCCAAAGCCAAGTGAGTCCCAGTAGTAGAGAGCTCAGGAGGTTATTTCCAATACATCCAGGGAAAGTTTTGGAAAATCGCTGAAAACATGGAAATATAGGAAAATAACAAAACAAAAGAACAAAATGCAATCTCAAACCTCCAGCCCATCCCAAGAAAACCTAGGAGCCATGTACATAGAAGAAAATACTACATATACATCTGAAATGCATGAAATGATATCAACTGAAATAAAGAAGCAAATATGGGAAGCTATGAGGGAACTCAAATCAGAAATATTCTCCCAGGTAAAAGAAGTGATAAAAGTAGTGAAAGAAATACTGAATGTATTCAACGAAGACAAAGCTAAAAAATTAGAGGAACAAAGCAAAACGATAGAATCTCTGAATGAACAGCTTAAAAGACAAACAGAATGCATTAAGCAGATTCAAAGAGATATACAGGAAATCAAAAATTCTAATGAAAGTTGCAAAAACCGCCTCAACGAAGGTGAAGACAGAATCTCAGACCTCAAAGATGAGACTGCAGCTAGTGAACAGGATAGGAAAGATCTTTTAACAATAACAAGAAATCAGGAAATAACAATTCAACAGCTGCAAGATGATGCAAAGAAAAACAATGTAAGATTAATAGGGATAAAAGAAAAAGGGGAAAACACAAATGATATAAAGAGGCTATTTACAGAAGTAATACCTGAAAACTTCCCAAACATGAGAATGGAAACTGACATACAGATTAATGACGCATATAGAACTCTAAATAGCCATAACCAAAACAAAACTACACCCAGACATATGATAAGTACCATCCCAGAAGTCCAACATAAGAGCAGAATATTAAAAGCTGTTAGAGAAAAAAGACAGGTCACCTATAAAGGAAAACCTATCAGAATCACAGTAGACTTCTCAACACAAACAATGAAGTCAAGAAGAGCATGGAGTGAAGTTTTTCAGACCCTTAAAACGACTTCCAACCCAGACTGACGTACCCTGCAAAACTGTCCTTCAAATTGGATGGAGAAATAAGATACTTCCATGACAAAGAACAGCTGAAGAACTTCATGAACACCAAACCAAACCTACAAAGAATACTGAAAGACATTCTAGATACACATAGGAAAAAAACACTAAGCAAGAAAGACAATTAAAAAGAATGGAAAGTTAAGATACAACATCAGAAAGATAACATGTCAACAATAAACCAATATATGACAGTTATAACCATTAATGTAAATGGCCTCACTTCACCAATTAAAAGAAACAGACTGGCAGAATGGATCAAGAAACAACATCCAACCATATGCTGTCTACAAGAAACCCATTTAACACAAAAGGAAACTTAGAAACTGAAAGTCAAAAGATGGAAAACAATACTCCATGCAACAGGAACTCAAAAAAAAAAAAAAAAAGCGGGGAAAGGTATTCTGCTTGCAGACCACGTGAACTTCAAACCAAGAATGGTCCGAAGAGGTAAAGAAGGTCACTACATACTAATTAGGGGAAAACTGCAAGAGGAAGAGATAAGAATCTTAAATATATATGCACCGAATTCCAGAGCACCCAACTACACAAAGCAAGTATCAACCGAAATGAAAAATCAAATAGGCAATAACACAATTATAACAGGAGACATTAACACACCGTTGACACAAAGGGATAGATCAACTAGACAGAAAATAAAAAAAAATAATAACAACTGAGTCACATGTGAACAATTGGATTTCATAGACTTATACAGAGTGTGAACAAATGGATTTGATAGACTTATACAGAGTGTTCCATCCAACAACATCAGAATATACATTCTTCTCAGCAGTACATGGGACATTCTCGAAAACAGACCATATACTAACCCACAGAACATATTCAACCAAATGCAAAAGAACTGAAATTATCCCATGCATGTTATCAGATCATAGCACCATGAAACTGGAAATTAATGATAAAAGTAACTGCAAAAACCCCACAAACACATGGAAATTAAATAATACACTCTTGAACAATCAGTGGATCACAGAGGAAATTAAAGAAGAAATTAAACAATATCTACAAGCAAACGAAAATACAAATACAACTTACTGGAATGAGTGGGATGCAGTAAAAGTGGTCCTCAGAGGGAAATTTATTGCACTGAATTTCCACAGTAGGAAAACAGAATGAACACAAATAAGCAACCTGATATTACACCTGAAACATCTAGAAAAAGAAGAGCAAGCCAAGCCCAAAGCCAAAAGAAAGGAGGAAATTATAAAGATCAGAGCAGAAATTAATGCAATAGAGACTAAAAAAACAATTCAAAGAATCAATGAATCAAAGAGTTAGTTCTTTGAAAAAATAAATAAAATTGACAAGCCCCTAGCCAACCTAATTTTAAAAAGGAAAGAAAAGACTTAAATTAATGCAATACAGAATGAAAAAGGTGAAATCACTACTGACCCTGTGGAAATACAGAAGATCTTCAACAACTGTTTCGAAAACCTCGACTCTATACATTTGATAACACAGAAGAAATGGACAGATTCCTAGAAACATACAAACTACCAAAGCTGGATCAAGAAGATGTAAAACTGCTGAATAACCCAATTTCTATTAATGAAATTGAAAATGTAATCAAGTCCCTACCAACAAAGAGCCCAAGCACAGATGGATTCACTGTGGAATTCTACAAGAAATACAAAGAAGACTTAATGCCGACACTCCTCAAACTCTGCAATGAAATCAAAAGGGAATCAATTCTCCTTAAATCATTCCTGGGAGCAAATATCACTCTAGTACCCAAACCTGAAAAAGACCCAACTAAAAAAGGGAACTACAGGTCTATCTCTGTAATGAACATAGACGCAAAAATTCTCAATAAAATACTAGCAAACAGGATGCAGCAAATCATTAACAAAATTATACACTATGACCAAGAGGGACTCATCCCAGGCAGGCAGGATGGTTCAACATATGTAAATCAATAAATGTAATCCACCATATCAGTAAAGCCACAAGCAAGAATCACATGATCATTTCTATAGGTGCAGAAAAAGCTTTTGATAACATCCAACACCCATTCATGATAAGAACCTTACAGAGATTTGGAATAGATGGTCTTTACCTCAATATGATAAAGGCCATCTATGACAAACCAACAGTCAGTGTCATATTAAATGGCCAAAAACTGAAAGCCTTTACCTTGAAATCAGGCACAAGACAAGGATGTCACTTATCACTGCTCCTATTCAAAATAATACTGGAAATACTAGCCAGAGCAATTAGACAAGAAAGAGAAATAAAAGGAGTAAAGATAGGAAAAGAGGAAGTTAAATTATTATTATTTGCAGATGAAATGATACTCTACATAGAAGACACCAAAACTCCATTGAAAGTCTCCTAGATATAATAAATTCAGCAATGTAGCTGGAAACAAAGTCAATACTCAAAAATCAATAGCATTCTTATACACTAGCAACAAAATCACTGAGAGAGAAATGAGAAGCCACACCCTTCACACTAGCATCCAAAAAAATGAAATACTTAGGAATTAATCTAATGAAAGATGTAAAAGTGTTGTATAAGGAAAATTATAATACCCTGAAAAAAGAAATTGAAGAGGACCTCAGAAAATGGAAAGACATCCCTTGTTCATGGATAGGAAGAATAAATATTGTGAAAATGGCCATTCTCCCAAAATTGTTATACACATTCAAAGCAATCCTAATGAAAATACCACTAACATATCTCATAGATCTAGAGAAATCACTCCTAAAATTCATCTGGAACCAGAAGAGACCTAGAATAGCAAAGGCAATTCTAGGCAGCAAAGCCAAGGCAGGAGGCATCACGATCCCTGATTTGAAGTTATACTACAAAGCTACCGTAATAAATCAACATGGTATTGGAATAAAAACAGACCTGAAAATCAATGGAATAGACTATAAGATACAACTACGAACACACTCAACCACCTTATCTTTGATAAAGGGGCCAAACATGTACACTGGAAGAACAATAGTCTCTTTAATAAATGGTGCTGGAAAAACTGGCTATCCACATGCTGAAAGCTAAAACTACACTCATGCCTGTCACCATGTACTAAACTAAAATCTAAATGGATCAAAGATCTAAATATTAAAACACAAACACTAAATCTGTTGGAAGACAAAGTAGGTAAAAATTTTGAAGACAGAGGGGTAGGTAGAGAATTTATGAACAAGAACCAAGTTGCATGGGAAATCAATAATTGATTCCCAGAATCAATAACTGGGATCACGTCTTAGTAAAGAGTTTCTGCATGTCCAATGAAATCTCCAGCAGAGTGAAAAGAAAACTTACAAACTGGGAAAAAAATCTTAGTCTACTGTCCCTCAGAGAAACGAAATTTGTCTAGAACTTATAAAGAATTTTTTAAAAATCAGACCCCCTAAATTCAAAGACCCAATCCAAAAATGGGCATCCGAGATGAACATGCAGTTCTCAGATGAAGAAATACGAATGGCAAATAAATACATGAAAAAATGTTCATCATCATTGGTCATTAGAGAAATGCAAATTAAAACCACACTGAGATTCCATCTCACTCCAGAAAGAATGGCCAGGATCAACAAACCTACCAATAACAAATGCTGGAGAGGCTGTGGGGAAAAGAAACTCTTCTGCACTGTTGGTGGGAGTGTAGACTGGGGCAACCACTGTGGAGGTCAATCTGGAGACTCCTCAAAAAGCTAGGGTTGGAGGTCCCATTTGACCCAGCTATTCTACTCTTAGGCATATTCCCAGAACTGAAAACATCTTACCACAGTGATATATGTGCACCCATGTTTATAGAGACACAATTTGCAATAGCCAGATCTTGGACACAACCTAATTGCCCATCAACCAAGGAATGGATAAAAAAATTGTGGTACTTTTATACAATGGAGTACTACTCAGCTATAAAGAATGATCACATTGAGATATTTATAAATAAATGGATGCAACTTGAATCTATACTCGTAAGTGAAATAAATCAAACTCACATGTATAAATACTGTATAGTCTCCCTAGTGTAAGAAATGGTAAGTGTACAGAAGATTTTATGGAAATCACGGTTCACCATTATACTGCTTTCAAGTCTTATGTTTTCATTCTTTGGCTGGAATGGTTTTATTCTGTTTTGTTTGATCTTAATATATGTGATGGTATGAATAGCTACTTTGAAGGCAAGACAATAGTTACTCTGAAGGCAAGGCAATACACTTTTCTGGTACCAAAATCTTTGCCAACTATTTCTTGTTGCTGGGACAAAATACCCAACACCCTAAAATTAAAGGAGGAATGATTTATTTTAGCTCATAGTTTAGGAAGATATATAAATACATAAGGATATACAAGATAGGTTTATAATGATCTGGAGCTCACTATATATATATATATATATATATATATATATATATATATATTGTTCAAGTCCACATCAGCAGATAGAAGAGTCTATCGTAGAATACTGAAGGGTCTGCATTGAAAGCCAAGAGATGACACCCAAGGCAAAGGTGAAGACTGGAGCTTCTCCGAAGAGGCACACCTTCCTTTGCCATTTCACTTTTATTTCATCCAGGGAGCAAGCCTATTAGTTGGTGTCACTACTTCTGTCTTCAGTAAATCCACTCATGCACACCAGAACTATGCTGATTCAGTTTAATTTGGTGCTCCTTATGCAATTAATTAACTATCACAAAGTGTAATAGTTGGTGCCACTGACAACCAGGATGGGGTTTTCCATTATCCACACCCAGAATAATGTCAACAAATCAGTAGAACAATCCAATTATCCCATCCTCAATCCATATTCACATACCCTAGAGATCCAGTCACCTCTGAAAAGCTCCATCTATGAGCACCAGAGGCTTTTGGGAGGACTTCTAGCTACAAATCATAACATATGTATAACACATCTTAAAATTCTTTTTTAATCCCCTTGTCCTTTTTACTCCCTCCTCTTCCTTTTTGATTTTTTTTATACATATCTGCAGTAGATAATGCTTATATTTCTTGTGAGCAGTTGGTACATGTAACACATCTCAATCAGTGTTTTTTCACTGCTTATTCTTGTACTCGATTTCCTCTTCATCCCTCTCCCTCCTTTTGATCCTGTTTGAGAAAGATCTATTTCTTTACTTTCTAATTCTCTATCCTTTGTTGCTTATTTATACTTTGAGTTTCTCATACAAGTGAACCCCTGCAATATTTATGCTTGTATGTTTGATTTATTTCACTTAACACTATGGTCTCAAGGTGCATCCATTTTCCTACAAATGACTCAGGTTTAACTATCTTTGTGGCAGAGTAGTACTCCATACCACATTTCCCTTATCCACACATCTGTTGACAGACATATAGGCCAGTTCCAAAATCTACCTACTATGAATGGTGCTATTATACACATGGGTATAAATGTATCACTGTAATATGATGTCTTTAATTCTTAGGAAGACAGCTTATGTGAACAGCTGACTTAAATAGAATTTCTAGTTTCAGTTTTTTGAGGGGTCTCCACACTGACTTCCACAGTAGTTGCACTAGTTTTGATTTTTATACCACTTGAACATGTAATAAATTTGTTTTAAAACTGAAGTTGTATACATGCACTAACCTTCCATGATGGATGTAATCATTATGCATTGTAAACATGTATAATAAAAATCAATTTAAAAAACTCAATGTGTTAAAAATCACCTTTAAAAGACTGAGACAATAAGTCAGCTGCATATTATGTGAAACTATGAAATAATATTTTTAAGGCACAAAAATCAGTGGGTCTAGGATTTGGTTTTGAAATATGTAAATGAAGGAGATCAAGAGATACAGGGTAGAGAGGGAAGGAAAGGAGATGAAAAAAACAGAACTGAGGTGTTATGTTCATGTTCCAACTTCACAAAAGGACTGTAAACATTATGTAATGCAAAGATGTATTAATAAAAAAGCAAATAAAATGCAGAGAAGGTATTCCTTTGATTTTTACAAATTGAGAAACAGCTACTTGACTTAACATTTGGTTAAAGGAGAGAAAACTTAGCTGAATTAGCTACAATTTATTCATCTGCAGGTATTTTTCAAGTAGTTACTATAGTATTTATAGCATATTCTACAAGTTCAGGAAACATTTTAGTGAAAAAATGTAACAAGTAAATAAATACTAAGGTGGAAAAGAAACTGTAGTAACATTAAGAAAAAAAAAGAAAAAGGAACAGCTAATATATGCAATGGCTAAAAGTCTATCGATTAAATAACAATGAGGTTACTTTACATAGGGGAATCAGTTAAGGCTTCTCCAAAGAATTAATGTTTGAGTTGAGAACCAAAAGATATGAGTTACAGCAGTGACAGACCAAGGGAAGATAACTGTAAGTGCTGCATATGTGTGTATGTGTTGGGGGGGTAGGAGGACCAAGTAAAAATGCCAAGAAACAATTTCAGAAAATGTCAGGAAAAGAAAGGAGTCCAGTGCGACTCACGCCACTGTAACATTTTAGGTAGGGGGGAAACAGTGTAATTTAAATAACAGTAAAATGGAAAAGAGATTTTAGGGAATAAACTGCCAATAAAGAACAAGGAAGTAAAAGGAGGAAATCAAATTAGGAGGTTATTAAGAGTAGTCTAATAAGAGATAATGGTATGTCAGTAGAAACAGAGAAAGGGTCCCCTCACTAAGGAAAAGAAATCAAAGAACAGTCTTTTGTGGGAGCTAAGCAGTTGGGAGGATGGCAATGCCATATACTAACATGGTGAAGATAGAGACAAGAACAGTAGGTAGTGGGGGACACAGTTTCAACAGTAATAATATAGAACATTAGCAAATACTTCAAATGGAAGATTTTGAAATTCATCTTTTCTGTAATTTCCATTAATAATCACATCTATGCATATGTATTTACAATTCACATATAAAAAAGTTCCATCATATAATGTATGTGCAGCATAACACAGTGACTTTGGGACTCAGCCAACACTCAGGCAAGGAAAGTCAGGGTGAAGATACTGGGGATGTTCTTAAGAGCACTCATGTGGCACAGTACTGTTTACAACACTAAGATATATGATCAACCTAAAAAAAGGCAAACAAAATAACAGGTTATAAAAACTTTTGTTTTCTTTTCCTGGCCACTCTTTCAAATTATGTGGATATAGGATGGGGATATTGAAACTGCTGGTAAACAAATCACTTTCTAAGCATTTCACAAGTTATTATGAACCTTGTTTACTCTTTAGTGATCCCATGAGATGAGTGGTGATAATATCTTAATCATGAGGAAATTAATTCAGACATTTCAGGAAGCTTAGTCTATAACTTGAAAATGGTTACACACACACATTGGCCTAGTTCCCAAGTCCATGCTCTTTCCATAGAATCATGCTGTTCCTTAGGTATTTCAGAGCTGAAACAGGCCTTTCTGTTCCAATTTTTATTTTATAGATGAGGATCAAAATGAAAGGAATGAACTATGAAGAAAGAACTGTCCAAGTCTGAAATGTTAAATAAATACTGGAACAAAGGACAAAGACAAGGATCTCTGAAAGCACACTTCAGTCCTATTTCCAGCATACATGTTTTCTTTTCAGAATGAATGAAAGATCAAAACCTAAAGAAAAGAAAACAATGGGAATGGAATGAAAGGGAAGGGAAGGGAAGGGAAGGGAAGGGCAGAATCAACTATCCAATGCAACTCACACCTATCTATACTTAATCTAGCAGAAAAAGCTTGCTGAAAGAGAAAACACAAAGTAAGATCTGGAGTGACGAGAAAAATCAACCTGCTCATTAACAAATAAATAAAAGTTTCTTATATATCGTATGGTACACACAGATGCTCATTCACTTATAATAGTTATGTCAAGTTAAATTCATTATAAATTGAAAAGACTGCAAATTGAAAATATATATATATATATATAAAACCTACTGACCATCATAACTTAGCTATACAATACACTGTAAGGTATCAACTATTTCCTCATATGACTAAATAGGAACTGTGGCTCCATGTCACAGTCCAGCATTATGCGAGTGTTTTACCATAAACTGCCAACTTCAGAAAAGATCAAAATTTAAAATTTGAAGTATGGTTTCTACTGAATATGTATGGCTTTCATAACATCAGAAAGTTGAAATATCCTAAAGCCAAAGCTAGTATAAATTAGGGATTTTCTGTACCTGTTTTAGAAATTTCAAATATGGAATTTCCTACATTTATTAAAGACAAACAAGTCCTGTTACTGGAGTATACATATATGAGATTTTCTACCTTACATGAATGTCAAAATTAATATTTAGTACATATATATCTACACAGCACTACTTAATTTTATTATAAAATTTTCAAATAATTTGGAAAATATTGCATATAAAGAATCATATTTCAAACTACCATGTACCCACCAGCACAATTCCTTCTACCAGAAGTAGAATCCTGCTTTTCCTAGTTATTATGCCAATGAAAACAAACAAAGCTCCATCCTTCTACCAAAGCAAAAAAGTGGGAAAAACTGTAAGAATCAACTTTTCTTTGGAACTGTGGAATCTAATCAAATACTTGGAGCCAAAGGATCTTCTTTTTGATTCAGGGTCGCCCTACGTAGTCTAGGCTGGCCTCCAACTTGAGATTCTATTGTCTCATAAGCACTGGCATTATGGGCATGTACCACCACAGCTAAAAAATTTCAGTGAGACAGGAACCAAAATAACTACATGATTAAAATGTATGCTAACAGTAAATACAATAAATAAAATCTATTCTTTAGATTTAACATGAAAAGTGTTCTAACATTCCAGCTTTACCAGAAAAGTGGTAATAATTATTGGTAGTAGCTGTAGTCAGTAAGACATATTCAGACTCTAGGATAACCACATAAAGTAAAACGACATAATACCTAAACTTATAACAACAAAAAAGAAAAATTAGAAAAGATTATAAAGCCCTAAACATAACAACTAAATGCAACGTCAGATCTTACAACAGAAAAAAACAAATTACTAAAAAAAAAAAAGATATAAATTTGATTAGTTTTCAGCTAGTTAGTATTATACAAGTTCTTCGTTTTGGTAACTGTCTTGGTTACTTTTCTTTCATTGCTAAGACAAAATACCCATCACTCAAAATAAAGGAACAGTTTATTTAGCTCACTGTTTGTGGAGGTTTCAGTCCATAATCAGTTGGCTCCAAGACAGGGTGGGATGGCACAGGGGCAACAGTTCAAGGAAGCAGCCAGCAAAAGCGGCCAGAACATAACGGGGAGAACAAGCCTCTTTTTGTCCCTTATATTGTACGCTAGCCAGGTCCCCACCCCACCAACCCTCCCCCACCCCGCCAACCCTCCCCCACCCACTTGAGGGCAATGTAGCACTCACAAAATCTGTGCTTCCTCTTGCACAGGATGAAGGTATTTACAAAGTAAGGATCCTAGCTTCCTGCTGAGTCTCTCAGTTAAACTTCTAAATTTCTTAAGTTGATATAAAGTATCAACCTATACCTTAATTGTTCTATTATTTAATATAATCACTGATGATTTACATTTATTAAATGTTCCTCTGTTCACAGACACAGAAAATCAATGACCTAACCTTCCACCTCAAACTAGATAAAAATTCAAATTCCAACAAAGAATATAGTAAAAAAATGAGCAGAAACCAATTAGTATGAAAAAAATAAAATCAAAAGCTAGCTGTTACAGAAAACATAGTAAAATTGATTAGCCAAACTAAGGGAAAAAGAGTTCAAATTTATCATATAAAAGATGATGGTCTAAAAAGTGAGGCTATCATGAAAACGATACACCAACTTAAATGCTAATTTAGACAAAAAGAAAATTACTTGAGAAACATAATTTACAAAAACTGACAAACCATTAAAGATAAATCACAAATAATCTTACTGAATATTTATTAAAAACCTGTCCACAAGAAAAATTCCTTACCAAGTTCATTTCACAACACAGCTCTTCTACAGAAGAAAAAAATGAGCTGGAACAAAACCAAAACAGAACAAAACAAAAAAACATATTGTAGCTTCTTCAATTATACCAAAATCTTTCGAGCATATTATAAAACAAAAATATAAGAAAACTTTTTCATTAACATAAATGCAAAGCTCTACACAAAATAAGAGCAAATCAAACCTAGATAGCACAAAAAAGCCTGAATGATTAATGTCAGAATCTATTTATGTAATTTACCCATTAACATAAAAAGAGGGTAAAAAAAGGTCACTTTAATAGCTAAGAAACATTTAGTAAAATTCAATATCCATTCAAAATTAAAAACTCTTTACAGGGCTAGGGATATAGCTCAGCAGCACTGCATCTGCCTGGCAAGTATGAGGTCCTGAGTTCAATTGTCAGTACCAAAAAAATAAAAAAAATTAAAAATTAAAACTCTTTACAAACTGGAAATAAAACTTCCTTAGTATTAAAAAGAACAAGATGGAGTAAGACATCCTTGTGTCCCTATGATATAGCAACGAGACAATAGTGTACTACATATTCAAAAAAGCTTGAAAGCTTTTAAAAAAATTTTACCATGAAGATGTTTAATGACATATTTAATTTAAATATTATATACCATACAGATTCATGAAAATATTGTTACCCCACTAACATGTACAATTTTTATATCAATGAAAAAAATTTAATCTTTAAAACACACACACACACACACACACACACACACGAAGCATTATCTCTACTTCCCTTCAACATGTACTGGAGATCCTTGCTAGTCCCTTAGGCAATAAAAAAGGAAAGCACTAGAATTGGAAAAGAAAATGGTCACCATCCAAAGATAATGAAATATATGTAAACAGAAGGAACAGTTTATCAAAGTCAATATAAATATATTATATACAATCGTTATAAAAAATACAATGTGTTTATTTTAGCACATTTTAAAGATACAGTATAATTTTAAAATCTACTTCTCAGGAATAAATCTAATGAATACTTACAATTTGGAGATTAAACTATAAAATGGTACTGAGAGAACATAAGCAAAATTAATGGAGGAATACCCCAAGTTCATGAAGTAGAAAATTCAGTATTGTAAGACATCAATTCTCTCTACAGATTGACAAACTCAATCCAATCACAAAATATCAATGTTTCTTTTTATAGAAACTGAAACAGATTCTAAAATTTATAAATACAAAAGGTTAAGAATCTTAGCAATCTTGAAGAACAGTGAAACAGAAGGATTGAAAATAAAATATCAACTTAGATATAGCAAGTGAAATTAAGAATCATATTGGTCTAAAATGTATATTAGGTATTGAGAAGAGGAAGAAAATGTTCAACTGGAAAAGAGAACAAGAGAGCAGGGAGAGGGAAACAAAAAGGAAAGTTAAAAAAAAGTGAGAAAAGAAGAAAAAAATAAAAACAAAGCTTTTGTAATAATGGGGAGGAGAATAGGAGAATAGGAAAAAAGAATCAAGTTACATCATGTAAAGGTACAAATTCTATATGATAAATATGATCATTATGTTTATCTAAAATGTAACAATAAAATCTAGAGGAAAAAAAGAATGGTACTAGTCTAAAAATACAGATATTGACTTATGAGAAGAAAATAAGAATTCAGAAATAGGCATACAAACGTATCATAATGACTGCTTCTGATTTAACAAATGGGACACTTTGAGCAATGGTTTGCTATGCAATGCTGTCACTGTGTGATCGTTAAGTTGACTTAACAAACCTAGACAGTAGCTAGAAGGTATAGCCTAGTGCTCCTAGGCTACAAACCTGTATAGCATGTTACTATACTAAATACTGTGGGAAACTCTTAACACAATGGCATTTCTATATATAAACATATAAAAGATAAAACTTACAGTAAAATGATTTCTAAAAATGGCACACTTAGGACACTTACAATGAATAGAGACTAGCACCAGATGTTGTTCTGGATAAGTCACTGAGTGGTCAGTGAATGTAAGGGCCTAAAACATTTCTGTACACTGCTGCAGACTTCACAAATATTTTATACTTAGGTTACAATAAATTTATAAATATCTTCATTCTCCAATAATAAATCCTAGCTTACTGTTAATTTCACTTTACAAATTTTTATTTTTTAAAACTTTTGGCTCTTTTGTAAAAAGCACTTAGTTTAAAACACAAGTACATTATAAAGCTGCACAAAAATATTTTCTTTATAGTTTTATTCTATAAACTTTTACTTATATTTATAACTTTTTTGATTGTTGTTTAAAACTAAAACACAAAACATATTAGCCTACACCTACAGAGAGTAAGAATCACCTTTTCCCACCAGAAAGTTTTCAAGGTACTAAGGCACAGAAGCTGTCATTTCCTTCAACAATCCTTTCTCTGAATACCCACTAAAAACAGTATGCTTCTAGAAATATGTCCCTGAATGGATCTCACAGACAGGTTGAGCCAAAACCCAGGTATTGAAGAGTATATTCACAGAGTTTTAAAATAGGCAAAATTAACTTAACAGTGTTAAGAAATCAGCATACTGGCAGAGGTAAAAGTGAAAAGATTTTGAAGAATTAAAAAAGATACCAAATCCCTAGTTTAGAAAAGACAGACTTAATTCACTAACATGGGGGATTCAACATAATAGAATGAAGTAAAAACAGTTCATCATCTTGTGCTACCAGTGTGGAGAAATTATCAACATACTCAAAAACATTACACAAAAGTGGACACAGAAAAACAGTAAAATGAAATAGGTAATACTTACTGGCTACTTGGAAAATACAATCATGCAAAGAGCTCTACTATTTCTGTAGGTGCTTTCTCAAAGAAAAGAACCTCTAATAGCTACCCTCTTCAAATATGCTTGCTACTATTTCCAGTAAGCCACCAATAAATTTCACTTTAACTTTTCAATATATATGAGATGATTTTTCTCAGCAAGTGCATCTTTACTATTAATAAGCCTCAAAGTGAAATTTTTATTTTATAATAATCTATTTCCTAGCTATCTTTGCAGATATTTATCTCTTCTGTTAAGTAACAGGCTATCTAAAATGTATACTTAACATTCTTGTGGAATAGAGGCAATGTAAAAACAACATATTTTCTAAAGACTTTCCATCTGCCATACTTTAATGTTTATTTAATTTGATTCTCAAAATAATTCCATTAGGAAGGTAATAATTGTCTCTGCCAATGTTTAAAGTAAACTAATGATGCCCCCCCCAAAAAAAAAAAGGTAAGGTGTTTGTTCAAGATCACAGCACTAAAATTTGGCTTTGCTTACCTGGTTTGAACCTAAGTTTAAAATAAGTTTTTAAAAATAACATCCTTTCCAGTATGCCACAAACACAAAATAATGTTTGGTTTAAAAAGTGAGAACAATTTTCTAATTTTTGGGTTAGATACTGTACTCACAATGAAACTTTGCAAACAATACATAGTTCAAGGTAGGAAACACATGTATCTCTCTTATTTCCCAACATACCAATGAGATGACAACAAATTTTCATTAAAAAATAAATCCATGATTGAGCTGAAAAACATGAAGGTGATACTTGTAGATTGGAAATTTTGAGAATTTCAAGGGACATGAATGGGAATAAATTATCAGAGAAAGGGAGAAAAATCACAATTCAAGATACTAGATATATCCAGTTCTTTCATGGAGCCCCAAGGAAAAATCTACCCTTTATCAAATACAGAAAGCAGAAAACGCCAACTAAAGATTTAGGCTAGCTGAGACAGCTGCTCTAAAACTAGCAGTTGTGGCTTTTACCATCATGCCAAAGTCTAAGAACTGCCCTCTAAGGAAGTGGAACACCTGTTTGGGTATGTTTATCAGAGTGTCAGTCCCTTACTAATATGATACAGACTGGACCCACTTGGAATATCACAGCAGACATTAGTGGTGAAATGAGGAGAAAAAATTACAGAAATTAAATATTAAAGCATTTTTCATATTAAATAAAGTCTCTCCATAAAAAACCTGTGTAGGAGCTCTGAAACTATCCAAGCACCTAGAGAAAGTCACAATGTTGAGACATCTTGTTCATCTATACTGATTGTGTCCACTGTCTTCCCATTCAGAGAAGATTTCTAAGAAAATAGATTTTTCACAACTGCAGAGAAAAACTATACCAGCCAGATACCACTGTTTAGCAACACATTCCTTCATCTGAAAATACGGACAGAAAGCCAAGGCCAACATACACTTGGGAAAAATTAATAACATACAAGAGAAAATTCAATGGGAGAAAAAAAAGCCCAAATCAAATAAAGACGGACAATGCTGAGGACAGAATGGTATACTCAAAAGTAGAAAGGATCAACTCAAAGTAAAAGGCAAGATATATTCAATATGCACAGCTCTACTCAAAAGAAACAGAAAAACAATGAAGAAAAGAAAAACAGCTATGGTTCAGAGGAAGTTTTACAGTATATGCCCATTTGCTTCAATGTTAATAGTTACATGTCCATAAAATATATAGTGAGATTTTAAGTGATGATTATATAGAGTACAGTGAACTAACATGGGTCTGCTAGAAACTAGAAGACTACTTGCAACAGCAAGCTGCACAGCTTCTCTGGTTATCCTTTCTTTTAATCAATCATTTGTTTGTTTATTCATAAATTCCCTTTTTTATTCATTAACCCATTCCATATTTTTGGGTAGCCTAATTACTGCAGGTCTTGTGGAAACAACAAGCGCAACAAAAAAGACGGCTCTTGACCCCCTAATTTGAACTAGTTCTTAGCGGTTCTCCAAAATTTTCTGACTTTAAATCTGAACCTATCTTTTTAGCTATTTACCTTTAACTATTTATTGCAGTACTAGAGGTTGAACTCAGACCTCAGATATTCTATCACTGAGCTACACCCCAGGCTTTTTTATTTTATTTTGTAACAGGTCTCATTAAGCTGTCCAGCCTGTCCACAAACCTGTGATTCTCTGGCATTAGCCTCCTAACTAGCTGGGATTATAAGCATGCACATCATGCCTGGCTTTGTGGTTTGTTTTTTGTGGGGTTTTTTTTTTGGGTGGGGGGGGAGTGGTAAAAATTTCTAGTTGTTAAAATCAGATGTCACTCAAACTATATATGTAAATATGTGTGTATATATATATTTAAGCAGAATAATGAAGATAAAAGCAACAAGATCATCTGTACATTCAATAGCAGTACATTACCTTCAAGTTCACTATAATTTCTAAGATAAAATTTACTTAGACATTGGTCAACAAAGTCTTGCAAATTTCAGCAATGGCTTAAAACTCATAAAAGACAAATAATCAGAAATTGCTTTGCACAGGGTGAGACTTCTTTTGTAAGATATTATATGATATATAAATTTTATACTATTTTTAAGTTTTTAAAGCCAATTTAATTTACAAATTATAGTATCATGTTATACCTTTCACAGAATAAATTATTTCAATTAACAAGTAGTAATTTAACCTTGTATCTCCCCCTCCCTCCCCCCCCCCACCCCCCGCACAGGAGATTGAACTCATGATCTCACATTTGCCAGGCAGGCATTTATGCCGCTGAACTAAATCCCTGGCATAACTTTGTATCTTTTTGCATCAACACCTTATTTTTATCTGCCCATTTTAAATATAACTTCTATAAAACATAAACACCACAAGACTCTATACCAAGGATACTGAACCTTTTAGAGCTTTCAGTGCTAACAGTTGGCTATGGCACAGGAGACACAGGTACACCACCATCTTCCTTGGTCAAAGGATTTACTTCCATTCTATCTGAATATTTTTATAAAGAATGACTCGGATACAGAATTTATCAAGTTTAAGAAGTTTATTTAACAGAGAAGGAAAATTAAACACAGAAAAACAATGAGATGTACTTACCATCTTAATTTTTTTAAATAAAAAACCTGACAAAGTATAAATTAAACCCACAATTTTTAATTCAAAGTATTATTTTTCCAATCACTATAATCTCTATTTTCATTTATATGCAACTATTACACAGTACAGAAAATTGAAAATCCTAAGCAAAGATATACTACTGTATTTAAAGTCAACAAATGGTAAAGAGTTACATAGTTACAAATGTCTATAATTTAATTTATTGCCTCCAAAAAGAAAGTATTGAAAATAATTTGCTCTTACAAATGACCCAGAGAACAGCATTATAGCTAAGAGTTTGGTTTCTGATATTAGAATTGGGCTCAGTCGTAACAAATATGAGCTCTCTGGAGCCCAATTTTCATAAAATGAGAATAAATGGTGTTAAGGCTTGTATCTAGATGTACCCCAAAAACCTTGGGTAAAGAGAGATGGGGTTTTGTGAGGTGGCTGAATCATGGGTATGGAATGCTGGATTATGGTGTGTGATACTGGGATTAAAAATGTGTGATAACTAAATGGGTTTATCATAATTCTGGGTGTGGATAATGAAAGCCCCCGTGGGTGTCAGTAGCACCAATCAATAGACTTATAACCTGGATGGGATGGATGGGGTATAAATCAGGGACAGGAGAGGCAGGTTTGTTGTTGCTGCCTCCTGCCTACCCTACCCTAACTGATTTTCCTCTGTGATGTCCTTCTGCCATCCCATCCTGCTTTGGTACCAGTTGACTATGGACTGAAACCTCTATAAAGTATGAGCCAAAACAACTTTTAGTCCTCTAACTTTGGGTGCCATATATTTTGTTTTCAGCAATGAGAAAAATAACACAAATGGTAATTAACTCAAAAGACTGGTGTACTGAATAGGAATGTATAGAGCAGTGACAGCAAACCTTTTTTGAGTTTCCAATGATACAGTCTTCTTCTACACCTGCCCCATAGGTTTGTCACCACTGGTACAGAAGATACACAGTACAATGGCATGAAAAAAGCACTCAATAAATTAGTTTTATGTGAAAAAAACATCAATATGAAACTCAAAAATGTAACTAGTTTACAAGATAGCAATAATCTCACAAACTATAAAGGAGAGCTGAAATAAAATTCTGTCCAAATAGCTTTAAAGGTTTTATTTCTGCTTTTCAACTTTATCATTTGGGCTTTCCATCAGCTATTGCATCAGCTATTAACTCTTAGGCTCTAACACTGCTTATCTTTAACAGATTCCATCTGCCTTTTAATGCAAGTGATATGAGATAGCTGGAAAAACAGAAACTGATAGCTAAAACTTCTCTTGAGAACTGTGTAAATTTTAAGGGAACTCCCTGGAGTGATGGAAATGATTTATATCTTGATTAGGCTGCTGTTTCACAGCTGAATACCATACAGTCAAAGCTCAGTGAAATATAAGAACTACATATATTATATACCTTGGTAAATTTGAAAAAAATGGTTTTAATAACCACTGAACAAGTTATTTTTCCTCTCTGGCCCTCAATTTTCTCACTGTTAGACAGTGAAAAATTTACTTAGATTAAAGTTAAGAGTATTAAAGGAAGTCAGGTCTGCAAAGAGCTTAAGATAGTTCCTAAAAAGTTAGCGGTCAGTGCTGGACCCACTAATGTAACTACAGGAATATTTCAAATGTATCTGACTTCTAAAATGCTCACCCAAAATACAAACTATGTTCTCACCCTCCTGTCTCTCTCATTTTCCCCAATTTCTTTGTTTCAGAAAAATCTATCTAAATATTTGATTAAATCTTACCACCATTCCAATTATTTAGAAAACTATATTAGACACTTCTGCCTTCATTTCTCCTTCTGTTTCACCTAACAATGGTCAAAACTTTTTACTTTACACCGCTCTATTCTTACTAATCCTGCCCAAAATTAACTTAAGATTGTATCAAAAGTGTAATACATTAATGACAGGGAACAAAGTAACTAGGTGGCAGGAGTTAGAGTTGTTTATAATTGTTGAAAGTTCTGAAGCATACACAGTAATTGTGTAATAGTCTTTTGCCAAAGAAACAGCCCCCTAAGTATCTCAATTATTCTTAATTATCCATCAAGAATACAACTCTCCATCAATTTCTGTAAAAATTTATTTTGCATATTAGCCCCCTGAACATAAATATGTCTCATTAGTTAGGGTAATTAACTTTATACGTTGAAAATATAATTGTGTTAAAGTAAGAGTTCTTACTAGTTTTAAAATTACTTTTAAAAGCCAGGCATGGTGGCATATGCCTGTAATCTCAGCATTTGGGACACTGAGGCAGGAGGAGTACCTTGAGTTTGAGGCCAGCCTGGGCTATAAATAGTTCAAAGTCAGCCTGACTATAGAGCTAGACCTTCGTTAAAAAAACCAAACAAACAAACAAAAAAGTATATACAATACAAACTAGTGGTACAAACCAATTATCTAGCACTCCAGGAGGCTGAGGCAGGAGGATTACAAATTCAAGGCCTGCCTAGTCTATTTAGTAATCTAACCAGGACCTTTCTCAAAGTAAAAAATAAAGAGTTGGGAATGTGGCTGAGTGAAAAGGTTCAGAGTTCAATCATCAGTACAGGAAAAAAAAAAAAAGTATATATAAACAATGCCCTTTGTTCAGAATTTCATGACAGTGGAACAATTTCATAATTGCTTAGCATTTACTGAACAAACATTTATTAAGTGGCTAAATAGGGCAAGCACTGGTGAAACAAACCTTACAAAGATAAGGTCAGAGAGACAAATACCTAATTAAAGCAGATAAAGTAGAACTGCTAAATATTCTTATACTATGAAACATCAGAATTCTTACACTTTCTCTTCCTACTACTGTTCACTTATTTATCCTACCATACTGTTTAGCAACTGCACAGCTAACTGCTATATGCTTTTTTATTGTCTTCTTCCTTGCTGTTATCACCTGCTTACCTAATCTCTCCCAACTAGACTCCCTTATTGAAGATTTCAGTCTGTGTCTTCCTCTATAGCCTTCTTCACTATTCCTATCATCTGGGATGATTTTACACCTGTGGACTTTCGGTCTACCAACACTAAAGCTGAATAATCTCACTCTCTCAACACTTTATTAATCTTATCCAAAATAAACATTCAATGATTTGACCAATTCAAAAAGAAACCTTGGCTTTACTTTCTTCCTTAAAAATCCAAAGCTCACCATCACTTCAATCACTCCCTAGGAAGTGTGCTTAGCATTTCATCCCCTTGTCCTTTTGCCACAATCACCCTGTAAACCTTCCATTCCATCTGAGTCTAGCTATCCATGGTTTCCTCCATTATTTGAACTGCTGAATAATGGTTTTTGAAAATCTGAAAATCAGCAGCAAAGCAGCTTCACAAGAGTGTGCTGTCATTAAACACTTCTGCTTTTTAAGGAAATGATGTCAAAAGGGTTTGTTTCAAAATAAAAGTCTTAACCAAATAATGAAATAATTAATTGCAAATTTATCCCTAAAAATACTATAGCCAGAGCTTTCAGGTTACTGTCTTCAATATAGTGGTCATATGGTATATATAACTAATTTAAACAAAATTAAACTACAAATTGAGTTCCTCAGACTCATTTTAAGTGTTTAAAGTTATTAGTAGCAAGAGGCTACCATACTGCAAAATAGAAAGTACAGAATATATTCATCATGACATGAAGTTTTATTTTAAAAAGTTAATGATGTTGGGCATGGTGGTACATGCCTGTAATTCCAGTTCTCAGGAGGCTCAGGCAGGAGGACGCCACAAATTCATGGCCAGCCTGGACTACATAGTGACCTTAGGAACAGCCTGGACTACACAATGAGCCCTTGTCTTTTTAGAACTTAAAACAAAAAAAACAAAAAACATGTTTTCTGATGAGACTGCTTAACCTCCATTTCAATTCATGTAACATCATTTCCCACTGATCTCACCTACTGCTATCCTGACGGCTTCAAGAATCTTGCAAACAATAAATATGTTCTATATTTATGCCAAGTGGCCAAAGAAAAGCAAGAGAATATATTTCTCAGAATCATTCAAGAAGAAAGGACTTAGCTGCCCCAATCATGAATGTCCCAGCCTACTTTCAGTCATGAGGATTCACCCAAATTTGTCAATAAAAGAAAGTGTTGGTTATACTGTAAATAGAGTTAGAAAAAGTGTACTTAAGTAATGCCTTTCAGATTTTATCATTCACTACTCTAATCATTATATCTTATATATCACAATAGACCATGGAAAAACATGGAAATTTAAAAAAACAAAAGTTTTACTAAATTCACTTCTGTTTATTTTAATGCAACTAAAAATACTATTTCATTCAAATTAAATATCTAGTACAAATTCAACTTAGGTAGGATTTGAGGGCAATGGATATAAACTTGTACTATCCTAGGCTAATGCAGGACCAACACCATCGAAAAACCTGACAGTCTGACAAAATAGCAAAACTTAGGGTAAATGATAGAAGAGGTCTATACTATACTTTTATCCTGTTGTAATGCACATCCATAAACATTACAATAGCTTAATTCTTCTTAGAATATTTTTATCACAAAGCAGAAGTGAGGGTTAAAAAGGGACAGAAAGAACTGAAGCAAGATGATACATACAACACATTAAGAGATTCCTACATTTTAACCCAGATTCTTCTGAAATTGTCAGCAAAACTTATTTTTAAAACTTCACATGTAAGATATTACATACAGCAAGTTTGTGAGCATATGTCAAAATTTATTTTCAACAGATTCTTTTTATTTTTAACATTACTTTTAAGTTCTAAAAGCTGAGTAATTCCTGTTAGATGGATAGTGTTTTCCTTCTTTAAAAGACAGCAAAACTTACAGAACAATGAATGAACACAACCCACCACTAAGTAAGAGAAAGTGTATTCTAGCATTGAGTAATTAAAGTTTCAGGCCAATGTTACAGACTTAATAAAATAAAAATAGCCTACAAAACTTTTAATCAGCTTGCAAAATCTGAAAACCTTTTCTATGTTTAGTAAATCAAGCAGACATGCACTATTTGTCAAAAGTCAGTAAACTTACACTAAAAAGCTATGATTTTCACTGCCATTATTATTTTCCACAAATAATATTTAATTTGCTTTGTATTCTGCATCTTACCAATTAGCACTGACCACCAGAATCATCTTATACGTTTCATGAAAAGAAATGTCTCTATTCATGAGCAAAGGAATCATGTTTACCTACATTAAAAAAACTGACCACTCACAATTTATACCTACTAGAATGGATTAAAAATTAGACACAACATCAAGTAAATGTTATGAGTATGTGCAACAACTAGAACTCTTATTCACCATTCATGAGATTATAAATTGGTTTATTGTAAATTGGTTTATTGTACTTTGGAAATCTTTGGGTGACATACACTAAAAAGGAACATAATACACATATGCACTGCTCAATGACACTACAAAATAGATTCTCTGGAGAAACATCCATATACGCAGCAAAAGGTATACACACGAGTACAAGAATATGTAAGACTATTCTATGGGGGTCCTATTCATTATGGCGCCAAATTAAACAACCTAGATATCTGTCAACAGTAAAATGGATAAATTATGACATAAAAACACAATGGAGTAATACAAACTTGGGAAAAGAATAAGCTACTGCTACACGTAATAAAGCGGGATCACATACTTAAGATAAAATGCCAGATCCAACACTGTATATGTTTTATGATAATATGTGCATATATTTGAATACATGTTATATTTGACAAGTTTACTGAAAATAAAAAGAAAATAATAAATAAGTAGACCTAATGCCTTGAGGTTTATAATAAAATCTTATTCCCAGTATACCTTCCATCCTGAAACTGTGAAATCTTCTCTTATGCCAATGTAAAATATTTTTATATTAAAACAAAGAAGCCTATTAAGACAAAAGTCAAATACATTTATGAGAAAAGACTAATTTAAATAGAATTTTAACACCCAAGTTCTTCACCTACACTACCAACCTGCAACACACTCAGATATTCACCTCCTTTCCACTTGCCAAAAGTTCATTCTTTTCTATTTGTTTAATAGAAATATTTGAGAAGCACTGACCTACTATTAGCATGGCAGTTAGGATTAAAACAAAGGGCCGGGTGTGGTAGCTCATGCCTGTAATCCCAGCACCTGGGAGGCTGAGGCAGGAGGACCATTGCGAGTTTGAGACCAGCCTGGGCTACAAAGTGAGCTCAAGGCCAGCCTGAACTGTGTAAAGAGACCTTGTCTCAAAAAAGACAAAAAAAAAAAAAAAAAAAAAAAAAAAAAAAAAAAAAAAAAAAAAAAAAAAAAAAAAAAAAAAAAAAAAAAAAAAAAAAAAAAAAAAAAAAAAAAAAAAAAAAAAAAAAAAAAAAAAAAAAAAAAA
>PVLA01006717.1:0-39537 GCA_004027455.1 Hydrochoerus hydrochaeris | reverse complement strand
TAACCCCCTCAAAATGAGGTCTTGCAGTTCAAATTCATCACTTTAAATACAGAACACAGTATTAATAATTGGGCCATAATCTTTTGTGAAGTAAATGAATGATGCAAGTCACAAACAGAAAAAACTTAGGAAACAAATCAAAAGGTGAGATTTTAGACTTAAAATGAATCAAGAAATTCATGTTTATTCAAAACTGTTAAAATAAGAACTGCCTCAGTATTGCCTTTCCTCTAGATACTGCACAAAGCAAAGTGGTGTGTTTTACCTAAAATTACAATACGTGCCTTTAACATTAAATCTCTTTAAAAATAATTCTGAATGAGTTCCTTAAATCTCTTTAAAAATAATTCTGAATGAGTTCCTTGAGGCTGGCAGATATCTCAAATACACCACAGGTTTTTAAAATGTTCATCATGGCTTATCAATATTCTCATTAAGTCGCAACTAAGATGAAAAGTAGCCAGATTTCAGCTGAGTTTTTAAGCAGTATTTTCTAGGAAAATAAAAATATAATTTAGATGTCAAAATTGTCAAGAGTTCAGTCTTAGGTTAGTTTTAAAAGATGAATTAATAAAGTACTTTAATCTTCATTATATACATAAAATATTAAGGCACCATTTGATAAGGTATTTTTCCTGCCTTTAAACAATCATATACTTGCATATTAGATCAGAAACAGTATCACTATTTTTAATAAACCAAAATATAGAAAAAATACATGGAAAGCATTACTTTATAGCTCATTTTTCATAACTATATGATATAGTACCATTATCATTTCCATGTTATAGATGTGAAAACTAAGCTTTTAAGTAACTCATCCAACATGCAGGATGCCTTTATGCCCCTATCTTCTTTGTATGTTGTCTGAAGAGCTCCAGAGTAAAGGAAAACTAAATACATCCTGACCTCATTTCATGTTAGAAGGTTAGCGTTTTGAAGATCTTGAATGTTATTAATTATGCCTTCCACTAATTCTAAAGCACCCATTTTGTTATTTTTTAATATTTCTGAAATTAACATCCTCTAACAACTGTAATTCATGGAGCTTTCTCAGGGTCCACACAATAATGATGCAGTTGGCAATGGATATCAACTACAATTCCAGAAATTATCTGTATCTCATGGGTTAGTGATAGAAATAAATGAGATAAAATATTTAAAGAACTTGACATAGTATCAAGCACAAGTGCTGTAAAAAGGGGATGCCTTCCCTTTTAACTAAAAAGATCCACGAGGAAACAATATAACAGTATCCTTACACTGTAATAAGTTATAAGTTTCTAAGAACCATTCATTTCCAAATATACCTGTTGATACTCAGCTAAGAAAAAAAAATACCAGTTTCAATAAATTTTTGTTGATAAAAGACTTGGGAAGGAAAAAAACACATACAAAACAAGTGAAAATAAATGAGACAAATAAAAAAATATTAACATTAAGGCATAAACTGAGCAGGGCATGGTAGGGTACAACTGTAACTGCAGCATTCAGGAGTCTGAAGCAAGAGGATGGCCATAATTTCAAGATCAAACTGAGCAACACAGTGAATTGAAGGCTAGGCTGAATGACAATTGTGACCCTGGTCCAACAAATCAAAAAAATAATTAAAGCATAATCTAAGAACTTCCATCACAGTACTACCTAATTTAAGCCAGTTTTCAAATACCACTGAAAAAAGGTTTAAATGAGAAAGTATTTTCATATTTTAAAAAATGAACTTGGAATATAATCAAGATAGCACCAATTCAGCTTAGTGTGTCCATCCCCCATTAAAAGCTTTTTTGGCAAAATCACATAATTATGATGGTAAATAGCTGGTAAGCAAAAGTTTAAAGTGATCCTAGGAAACGCCACTCAAAATTTAACTAAATGAAATTCAATTCACTGAAATGCTTCTTGCATTTGTACATCCTTTAGCAACTTAAGAACAAATTCATATTCACTTTTTTTTTTTTGGTCTTGTATGAAAACTATCTTTTAAAAGAAATTCTCCACTAAACTACAAAAAATAAAAAAATGTGTCAAAATGACAACTGAAATAATAATGGGGGGGATTTCTAAAGTTTTTATTTTAAAGTGACTTAAATATTTCAAAGCCAAAAAAGTTATCAAGCATATAGTATCATACCCTAAAATGACAGAGGTCAATTCTCCAAGAGATAATAATTTTTAATGTGTATACATCTAACAACAGAGCATAAAAATTCATGAGGTGAAAACTGAGAACTGCAAAGAGAAATAGATGAATCCATTATTACAGTTGGATACTTCAACACTATAGCAGAAACAAGCAAATCTAACAGCCAGAAACTCAGTAAGACATACAAGTCAACAGCATCAATTAACTGGATATAATATACATTTACAGACTACTCTAAACTCAATAATAACAGTAATTAACTGGACAGAATACATATCTATAGACCTCATCCAAAACTAGTAAAATAATTATTTTTCTCAAGCCCAAATGAAAACATTCACCAACATAAATCTCATTCTGGGCCAATAAATAAATAAATAAATAAATAAAGATGATGATAAACATTTTTAAAAAAAACCTTAGAAATCATACAGTATGTGTTCTCATCACAGTGAATTAAACTAAAAATAAGTAATAGCTAAGAAGTCCCCAAACACAGAGATTAAATAATACATTGCTAAATAACACAAAAATCAAAAAAGAAATTTCAAGAGAAATTTTAAAATATTTTAAAGTAAATGAATAGGAAAACATACCAAAATGTATGAGTTACGGCAAGGGCAGCGCAGAGAGGGAAAACTAAACTCACACAGTTAGCCCTTTATATGCAAGCATTTTGTGAAGTAAATCAATCACAAACTGAAACTATTATAAAAGAAAAATTAAACTATACATTACAAAATTTTTTGTTCTTATTTCCTAAACAGTACAGTATAACAACTATTTACAAAGGACTCATCTGTTATTGAATACTGTAGGTAACCTAGAGTTGATTTAAAGTATATGAAATGATTGTGTAGGCTGTATGAGAACACATCATTTTGTAAAAGACTTGAACTTCCACAGGTTTTGACACCATAGAGGATCTTGGAACCAATCCATCACAGATACCAAAGGACAACTGTATTATAAAAGTAAAAAGATTCAGAATCAATCACTAAACGTCTACCTTAGGACATAGGAAATGTATAAGCAAAGTAAGTACAAAGTTAAAGGAAAGAAGTAAAAATTAGAGGAAAAAATTAGTGAAATTGAATAAACAAGAAATCATCAGAGAAAAAGATCAATGAAACCAAAAGCTGGTTCCTTTAAAAGATCAATAAAATTGATAAGCTTTTTGCCAAACTAACAAAGCAGGTGCGGAGTAGAGGACATAAATTACTAACAAGAGAAATGAAAGAAGGCTCACAATAGAACCTATAGGCATACATGGTAATCAACACTATAATCAACCAATTCTGTGCCCACAGATGTGATAATCTACATGAAATAGACCAATTTTGTGAAATTCCCACAAGAAATATACCACACAAATTGGCCTGTATCTGCTGAAATATAATCAATAAAGGATAAGGAAACACCAAGCCCAAATAAGCTTTCTGGTGAATTTAGCCAAATATTTATGAAAGACATTATACCAATCCTCTATATACTTTTAGAAGACCAAAACAGAGGGAATCGTTCTTAACTCATTCAATGAAGGTAGAATCACCCCAATACTAAAGTAAGAAAGATATTATATTAAAACTAAAAATAAGTATTTCACAAGAACAGTGAGAAAATTCCTCAAAAAATATAGTCAAATCAAAGTAAACAATACCAAAAAAAAAAAAAAAAAGAATTCTATGCCACAAACAAGTAAATGTTCCTGTCAGGAATACAGGCAACATCTGAAAATTAACATAATCCATCACAACAACATACCAAAGAAGAAAAACAGCATGCAGAAAAAATATTTGACAAAATATGACAGGTTTTCATGACAAACACTGGAAGAAAGATCTCAACTCCACAAGGGGAAAAAAAAATCTACAAGAAAATTAACATATTTAGCAATAAGAAATTTAAATTTCCCACTAAAATTAGGAAAAAGGCAAGGCTATCCCCATTCACCACTCGTTTCCCACACTGTATTAGAATATTAAAAGAAAGAAAGAGAGAGAGAGAGAGAGAGAGAGAGAGAGAGAGAGAGAGAGAGAAAGAAAAGAAAAGAAAAGAAAAGAAAAGAAAAGAAAAGAAAACTTAGAATGGGTAAAGACTGGAAGAAGAAAATACAACTGTATGTGTTCACAGATGAATCTGCAAAAACCTACTAGAATTAATGAACAATTATAACAAGGTTGCTAGATATGAGAGTAATATAAAAAAGTCCATCATTTTCCCATATATCACCAATGAATAAGAGGAATATGAAATTAAAAATACCATTGTTATATACATTAGCACTGCCAAATTTGAAAGACAGTATTCAGGTATAAACCTAACAAAATATGAACAAGATTTATATGAGGAAACTACAAATGCTGAAAAAATCAAAGAACTAAATAATGGCAAGATAATGGATTAAAAAGACTCAACTCCAGACTAATGGATAAAACAATAGTCAAGTTGCTGTGTATTCCCAACCTGATTCATTGATTCAATGTATCTCAGTAAAAAATCCAAGTTATTTTGTGGGTAAAAACAAATTTATTCTAAGTTTATACAGAGAAGTAAAAACTCCAAACAGTCACTACAACACATAAGTCGTTGGAGGACTGAAGAGACAGCATCAAATCCCACAGGTTAAGTGATCAAATCTTGTTCTAGAATTTTTAGAGTTTGATCTTCAGCTTCATACCATGTACTGCCCAGAGGTCAGTGGGTAAAGCCAAAAGCTCTAATCCACCAATCTCTAATCTCTCAGTCTTTCTAGAGACTGGTCCCAATATAGAAGCTATTTCTAAGGGAACCCCAATCTGACTTACCCCATTAGCAAAAATTCAAGAGCTATAAATGGGGCTCATTATGAATAAAAAAACACAATACTATCACCCAGAAATTCCAAGTGTTTTAAGAGATATCTGACAGACCAAAAACTGTTTCACTCCACATCACAATTTGTTTTTTCAAACAACTGGACATCCAAATGCAAAACAAACAAACAAAGGATTTAGACACAGTAAAAACTACTTCAAAATGGATAACAGATCTATTAAATGCAAAACTAAAAAACTTCTAGAACATAACAGAAAAAAAAAATCTAGAAGATCCTAGATTTGGTAGACTTTTTCAGACATTAGAGCTAAAAAGCAGTCCACAAAAAAAATTGATAATCTGAACCTCATGAAAATTAAAATATTTTTCTCTGCCAAAGATATCATCAGGAGAATAAGAACACAAGCCACAGGATATTTGGCACAAAATATTTGGAAAAGACCTATAAAATAAAAAACTGTAATAGAAAATATATTTTAAAAAGACCTTAAAATTCAACAATGAAACAATTTAAATGAAAAACAGGAATTACCTTAGAGGACAATGTCACCAAAGGAGATCTAGAGATGGAACAAAAGGAGATTTAGAGTTAAAAGAATTAAAATGTATTATATACATGCAGCAATTCCCTATTATTAAAGTAAGTCATTATGTAACTGAAAAGATGTACTAAATTTTTTAAAAATGTTTAAAAATAGATACTTCATTAAAAAAGATACAGTACCACATAGCAAACAAGAACATGAAAAGATGGTCCACATCATGTTACCAGAGAGGTGCAAATTAAAACAAGAAACCGCTATATAACTATTAAAATAGCCAAAACCCACAATACTGATAACATAAAATGCTGACAAGGATGCAGAACAAGAACTCTAATGTCATCAGAAATATGTCCAAATCCATATAATATACAACACCAAGAGTAAATACTCATGTAAACTATGCACTTTGGTTATTAATGATGTGTCAATGTAGACTCATCAATTTCAACAAATGTACAACCCTGGTGGGGGATGGTGAAAATGGGAGATGACAGGTGAGAGTAAGCACAGTAGATAACTGGGAAATCTACTTTCTGCTCAATATTACTGTGGAACTAAAGTAGCTTTAAAAAATAAAGTCCACTTTTTAAAAAAATCACTTAGGTACTTGTATAAGGGGACAGAGGATAAAGATACGATGATATACTAATTTTTAAAAATTAAATTTACTTCTGAAAATATACTCACACAGTACAGGATACTTTCTTTGTAACACATCTCAAATTACATTTCAAAAGCCTGTCACTACCTTCTAGGTACACTGCAATCTTTCAGATTTACACAAATCATTAAAAGATTGAAACTTCTCTTTTCATTTGTAATTATTATCCCCAATGATTTATATTCCTGTATCTAATACAGGATGAAAGCAGACACAATACCAAAGAAGGGGGAAGGTATATTTTCTAAGCATATTTCACAGGTATTTCCATCATATATATATATATATTTTCAACAACAGTTTAAAGTAATGCAATTTTACATTGAAGATAAAAGCAATCTTTACTTGCTTTTACCTTTGTAAAATTCAATCTCAGAGTTACATTGCATAATTCAAACAATGTAATAAGAACCAGCAGGAACCATAACAATGTAAAAAAAGCATGCAGTTGTTAGGCAAGTACTCTATAAGATTTACAAAACTAAAATCTATGGAGAGGGCAAGAGCAAAGATATTAAGAACTTGCAAAAAAATTTTTTTAAAAAGCTAAAATTTTCTTAGGGCCAGGGGTTTAGTTCAGCAGCATAAGCATCTGCTTGATCTTTGGTACCAAACAAACCAAAACTGTTAAAATTTTCTTTACATAAAATTTAGGGAAAACTGAAATACCATTTCTTTAACATCCTCTACCATTGCATTACTCTCCTCCGCCTAAGCTTCAACTGCCTTTCAAAAACTGCTCCAGTGTCCTTTTCCTTAAAAAATTTCCCTGATGCCCTTTTTCTTTCTTTCTTTCCAAACTGCTATGACAATACTATCCACACTAGAATAAAAAATATTTAACTATGCATTGTACCTCATCTGAGTTCTAAATCACATACCTAAAAGTCTGTAATTCAGTGTTTGACAGTGGGTTTAAAAAAATGTATACTAAATGAGTAAGTTATGGGGAAAAAACAGTTTGAGATACTTATAGAACATCCAGATGGTGATAAACAGAACCATGAGCTTGAGCTCAGGAAAGAAGATCCGGTTCATGATGTAGAAATGATAATTTTACTACAAATTTAGGACTGTAGCCTTGGCAGATTAAAATAAAATTCATTATCAAATAATTTATGGATGGACTATCAAAAAATACAAAAGATTCTGCAATTTATTAAATACAATGTGTACTCTTTAGCCCTCAATTTGATTTTCAGCAGCATTAAAAATAGTTGACTGGTCCTTCCCACCTTTTTTAGTTTATTGCCTTAGCTTTCCTAATACTGACAAAAATTTCCTCCAACTTTTGGCTACTGCTTCTCAGTATACTTTGTTGCAATTCTTTTTTCCAGTGTTAAAATGATGACAATCCACTGATTTAGGCCTAAGATCCCTCTCTGTATCTTCTCTTTCTTTCTTAGGCAATTTCTTTCCTCACTTCAAGGTATCAATAATAAACTTTGTTACTATCAAATTTATTTACAGTCCCAATTTCTTTGTTGAGCTCCAAACCTATATATCCAACTTTATTAGACATCTCCACTTACCTGACTCCCAGGTTTAACCTGTCAAATCTTATGATTAATATCTCTTCTTTCCTGATACTACCAGGTAAAATACTTGATCCTTCCAGTCCTATCTTAGATATAGGAACTATTGGCCCAGGAAATTAGCATCTCTTGTCCACAGAATCTCAAACCCAAACCATCACCAAATCCTAGCAATTTTGTCTCCCAAATATATGCCAATTCAAGCTACTTTATATCACTGTTATAACCTCATATCTAAATTATTATATCTCTTGCACTGCTTCCAGTGGAACTCAAGCTCTTATGCATGAGTTATATGCCTAGACTCTTAAATTACTCATAACTGAAATCAACGCTATTCAAAGTATGGTCTGTGAACTAATATTGATCCATACATAAACTCCTAGAAACTTTCATAGAAAACTAACACGTCAAAACATTCATTTTATTGTGTCTTACTAAAGCATCAGCACTAACTCAATATTAAAACAAAACTCATCTTTCGTACAAGTAAATGTGAGAAGCACTGACTGCTACCCTGCATTTACACTTGTTTCTCCAGTATGTACTATATAAAGGAGCCAAAGATGTTTTGAAAGCAAAAACTTACTCAGCTTTTTAACATTCTCTAATAGCTTATTGCTCTTAAGATTAAACACAAAGGGTTTTGGTCATTGTGATCTGCTTTGTTCTCTTTTCACATAAATTATCCTCCTGTGTTATCAACTCCTTTCCATATTCTACAAAGTTGAAACTATCAACATTACTTGGGTCATCCATGGTTTCAGCCTAAGTCATTTCTTCAGAGAGGCATCTTGTGATGGACTAGTGCCCTTTCTTTACTTATAATAATTTTCTTCATAGCAGTTTCATACATAATTATTATTTTTGCTGTTTTTCAGTTTTTTAGCTTCCCATTAAATAAAGTAGAAGAAAACAGCTTTCCATTCTCACTTTACTCTCTCAGAATTAACCTACCAATAGTTAAAACAAGTCAAACTATACAATGACAAAGACTTTTGCCTCTATGAATATAACACCGATCCCCAATCCCTTTTTTAAAATAATTTACATGTATGTCCAGAGTCTAGCAGAGTGTGAAAAGTTGAGCTGCTCAATAAACTTCTGCTAGCAAACAAATAAAAGACACAAAACAGTAAGTAGACACACTAATATAAATGTCTTGATTATCTGATCATATTTAAGGCTTGGGATAAAAGTGTGTATTGAGTGCTTTACAAAAATTAAATATCCTTTATTTTGTCAAGCCTAAAAGAAATCAGGGAAACTCCATTGTCGAGACAAATTTTTAAAATAAAAAAGATTTTCAGAGAGATGAAGAATCTTACCTAAATTAATCAATAAGGAAGTGACAAATCTGAGATAACAAGGGATAACATACTCTAGATCCCTATTGCCTGGCTGCACTGTTTACTGCACTATACAATTCTGTGGAAGTTATCTATTTCTTAGTTCCTCATCTATAAAATGGGAATAACAATAAAGCCTTCTTTAAAGGTCTATTATGAGTTTAAATGAGTTAATATATACTCTGAAACAAAGCTTGCCACAATGTTCCGTGTCAGTGATTATTAGCTCAAATTTTATCTGCTTGTTTAATGTCTGCCTGTGCCACAGTAGAATACAAATTATATTTAAAAACCCAAACACAAAACAGACATTGCATTATTACTGTTATTCTCTAACAGAGCTTTTCCCAATCAGGACTATGTAGGAATTAAGTCCTGTAAAAACTGATAAGGATACTATTTACTCAGTTCTCTAAGCACAGTACATCATTAAAGGTGCAGAGGTGATGAAGTAATTCATTATCAATCTCTAATGACTTACAGCAGTGATGTTGAACTTTTTAGACACAACGGCCCAGTGTGGCACATAGGCCACAGGTTTGCCACCACTGACTTAGCATATTAGAGTTCAACTTATTATTTTAATATAATAGAGAAGGGTCACTCTCATGTATTCCCCAATGCCTAGCAAGCAGCAGGTGCTCATTAAATATTGTTGGAAAGAAAAAAACATACAAAACCAAAAAAAAGTCAAGTTTAGTCCATACCTACAAAGTTTGTTAAGGAGAAGCTTAGGAGAATTTTATTAGAAATAAAACAGCTGTTGGATTTTCAGGAGAGGTCCCAAGTGGCCCTACCCCTAAAAAGTTCCTGTAAGCTTTAATTCAAATTCTAGGAGTCATTTTTCTTTAAGTTGCACTGCCTATACTTTCCATCATCCAAAATACAAATGAAGACTCTAGAAAACCAAGAGAATAAAAAAAAAACCAATGTCAGCAGGAACTATGTGGAAGTTGTAAGAGGTGGAAAACAACAGAATTTGTAGTCACAGCAGAGAGTCATGAATACTATAGGCCAATGAATAGCCTTAGCAAATGCAGTACCATCCAAAATATGGAGAACATTCCACGGGCAGCACAAAATTTTTGGTGACAGTTTGATAGTTACGTATACATATATATGTGCACATTATATATGTCACATATTTTATATAACATGTGAGTAGGACAGCAAATAAGGAATTCAAATTTTTACTATTTAGAACAGTACGATAAATACTTAGAGTTTAAATGAATCATATAAAAATATATCAATAGTGCACAAGAGGTAAACACATGTGTTTCTAAATGTGACTAAAATGTGATAAATGCCAAGCAAAGAAAGGCATGTAAGTATGAATAAAAGAAAAACTACCACTCTTGTCTTTCATGAGAAAGACAAATGGTTATGAAGAATGCACTACTAGCTTTGACTATTTAACTTGCAGTACTAACACTGTTAATGTAAAATTTTCACTTTCCATTATAATGATTTCAACTCCATTTATTCTCAAAAAGAAAAATAAAGCTTTAGAAGTTTTAAATAAGAATTGATCTATCTGTAGCTTGGTAATTTACTTGAAAATAGAGAAAAACCCTGTATTTTTTAAATCATAGGAAATTAATTTACATAATAAAGTATAAATTACATCTACAACAAAAAGGTTAAATTAAGAAAAGTAGAAGAAAATGACTTTCCATTCTCACTTTACTCTCTCAGAATTAACCTACCAATAGTTTAAACAAGTCAAACTATACAATGACAAAGATAACTTATCAAGCACTTGCCATGTGCCAGGCACTGTTCTAAGTGTTTGACCTGCATTAACTTGTGCAATCATTACCACTCTTACAGCTGTGAGAATACTAAATCGCAGAGAGGTTAAATAACTTGCCCAAACCAAAACTGGTAAGTGGCAGGCCCTGGCAATTCAAGTCTGAGCTCCTAACCACTAAACAAGGTTTCTGTCAATGATGGAATAAGCTGAAATAGTTCTTCAGCCCTATTATAGCGAAAGAGACGTAATTTTCTAAAACATACACGTTTTACAGCTTCAGTAACCTGCTGAAGAAACAGTGGATTCAACTAGAAGGAAGAAGTGGGAAGAACGGCATAACAAACTAGGCCCAGAAACATCCAAATAAAGTATAGACAGCATATGACAAAGCTGGAAAAGATGGTGATGACTGAATAAAATTCCCTTTCTACTTCTTCCATTTCACGGTCATGGAAGAATAAGTGAAAAGTTAGAAAAACCAAAAAATGAATCTTATTTCTACTAGGACCTGTGACTACTTTGAGAAAATTCTATCATCGCTTTCCTTTTCAGCGAGTCAGTACACCAATACACAAATTCAAAAATAACTTGGAAAAAGGGTGATAGTATGAGATTCAAAAAAGGACAGTCAAGATTTTGGATGTTTAAGGCTTGGACCTGAACCGCTGCGAGAACTCAAGAGAAGGCCAGGGTGTGCTCAGACACAGAGGACAGGGCCACCGGAGTGGAGACGGAGTGCTCTGGAAAGCTGAGAACCTGCCCCTCTCATGCGCTAACGAGGATGATAGTTTCCAGCGTCTGTATTTGGAAGAGGTCTGGATGTGGGCGCTGGGGCGACGCGAGGGCTTTCTCGCTCTGGGCAGAATGCCAAGTCTGGCAGGAAACAGATTTAAAGCAAGGCGTACATGTCCAGGTACGAGATGAGGAAGACTTGAGTTGAGAATAAGGGGCGAGGCCAGTTTAGAAATGCAGGTAGCCAGAGGCTTGGGACGCTGGGGCGCGGCGGGGACATCTTCGGCGAGCGGGGACGCCGCAGACGCGGGGGCGGTGCGGGGGGCGGGTCGGACGGAGAGGCGGCCCCGCGGCGCTGGACTGGCGGTCCCGGGGGCGCGGGCAGGGCACCGCGCAGGCCCCCGGCCCGGCCGGGAGGGTGGGGCAAGCGGCGGGGCCCGGGGGGAAGCCGAGACCAGAGGGGCACCTACCGGGACGTGCGGGGCGGAGGCTGCGGACAGGCTCCGCGGCTCCTCTCCGGCTGAGGCGGCCACGGGAACCGAGGCTGCTGAGGCGAGGGCGATGGCGGCGAGTCCCTGTGGCGGCCGCCTCTGCCGAACTGCATCCCTCCTCCCGGTCCGCCCTGCTTCCTTGACTTTTGCTCCTAAACTTCTTCCCCGGGATAAACAAACCCGCTGCCAGGGGCGGCCGCCTCCGCCGCTCCCGCCCCCGCGAACCCCCCCCACCCCACCCGGGGCCCGTCGGGGCTCCGGCTTCCGAGGTCCGACTCCAGCCCGGCCCAGCCCGCAAGGGCGCGTGCGCGGTGGCGGCGGCTCGCGAGGTACTTCCTGCTGGCCCAGCGCGGGAACTTCCGGGCGGCGCTGGGCGCGCGGCGGGCGAGCTCTTCCCCCGGCCTCCCTGGCACAACGTGGGGAGAGGTTCCACCTCGCTTGGGCTGGAGCCTTCTTAGACAAGCGGAAAACCTTCTTTGTCTAAAAAAGCCCCCGATAATGCCTTTTAACTCGTCTGAGCCGCGGAAGGCGGCTGCCGTTTCTGCGCGCGTTTATTCTCTTGCTGTTGAACCAGTCTAGAGCACTAAAGGTGCGACTTTGGCCCAGCTCATTTTGCGAGCCAGGACGCTCAGAATTGCTGAAACATTTACGGCTGTTCAGAGACAACAACGTGAAGTGCCACGGTTTTCGGTTTCATCTGAGTGGCAGCTCTCAGGCCGAAGGGGAGAGTGTGCCGAGGTTGGACTTGTAAAGGCTAGACAGCAACCCAGGACTGGTCAGCAAATAAAGCTAAGCAGGCTTTTGAAGAATGCCACTATGGGTTAGAGAACAGTGCGACCAGAGAATCTGTTCAACATGCCACGGCAGAAACATGATTTAGCTGCCTGTATAGTAAACCTCATTGAAGAGGCTTGAGAGACCCACTTAACCACGACATGCTCGGGCCCTCATACACAGTCGTGAATCACTCCAGAGATTCCAGCTCTTTTTATAACTGCACTAACTAACTTCTGGTCGCTAACCTAACTTTCCCAGAACAGGGAAGAGAGGTATCAAATACACTTACATCATCTTTTTATTCCTCAACAAATTCTGCCGTTTTATAGTAGAAATTATTCCCAGTTTGCAGCTAAGGAAAAGACCACAATTCATCCAAGGGTTTATGGAGTTTAAGGGGCAGATGCCTCTTCAAATTTATAATATGGTCGTGTTACATAGTGTTAAAGGAACAAAACATGTTTTGAGGTATAATCAGCACAAGTTTATGAACAATAATAAAATCAGTGCAGGAAGTTTACATTGCACTGAGTTGGTAGAATATTCACACAGGTTAAGGAGCCCTAGAAGTTTAAAAAGTAGAAGTGGAAGTGAACATTAGGGAGGGATTGGCGGAAGGGGAAACATTAATATAAACGTTTCAACATCCCCAAGCTCTAAACAATAACAGTTAAAACCGCTGTCCTTATTATGGTTCTGTGTTAACTTTTGGTGTATGACAGAGACATGGAAATTAAATATAATTTTTTTTGCACTAATGCTCGAACCCAGGCCCTACCATGTGTTAGACACTAACACTTCCAATGAGTTATACTCCCAGCCCTTTTATATTTTGAGTTTAGGTTGTTTTAAGGTCAATCTTGCTAAATTGCCAAGGCTAGATCTCACAATCCTCCACCCATGGCCTTCATGTAGCTGGGATTACACATTTGCCTGACTACAATACATGTAATTTTTGAGCCAGTTAAACTACTTAAATACCTCAATATTATGTAAACCCCCCTTTTCCACTAATCAAATATCATTCAGCGTCTAATAAATGCGATATGCTTAAGAAAGCAAATAAATTTGCAATCAGAAACTAAGATATTAATGATACTTGCTGACCATTCAGAATTTACTAGATTCCATGTAGAGACTGGTTCAGTGAACTTCCAGCAGAAGGATATCAAATTGCACCTCAGAGTATTTTTCATTGAGTCTTCACTGAGCTTTATCACCTATCTTTAAGTGTTAACATATAAAATTTCTTTGTACATCACAGTAATCAGTAACTTTATCCACTAATAAAAGCACAGTGAATAGTAAGAATCAACAAGGCCTGTAACTAATGCTTATAAAACTGATTGTTTAACAAAGTAGAAGATGGATTTATTGTCAGTAGGCCTAGAGTAAATCTTTTTTTTTTTTTTTGAAAAGAACAAAACCAAATGAGAAAGGAAACAAAATGAGGTCATTCAAAACAAAAGGACGGACATAGCACATGATTAAAACCACAATACAAGGTGATCTACAATGGTTACTATGATATCTCTTGTTATCTTCAATATAATAGTCTATATCATCAGGCATGGTAACATTGAACATAGCAGTACAGAACAATATCAATAAAAACAAAACATTGGAGACATTATAGGACTTCAAAAGCAGGTAATAGTAAAGCCAGAATGGATAGCCCAGTGAATCTTATCATCTTCAGAGTATTTGCCTATACTCTCAGACTTGATACTATCAAACATAAAAGATTTGAATAAAATCAGTTAAGACAAGACAGCCATCTAAGAAACCAGATTCAAATAAGATCAGTCATAACAAGACAGTGTAAGTAATACAAGACTTCAGATTAAGTTAATAGGAAATTAAGGATGGTTACCATAGTATATCCTGCTATTTTTGGAATAGCTGTCTGTGCCCTCAAATCTAGTACAAGTAGACAGACTGGAATAGAATATAACCAGACTAAACAGAGCGATGAGAGCAATCTGGGTTTTAAATCATAATACACTATTAACAATGTCTTCTGCCTTCCTTTTTTAGACAATTCCTCCCTTTTCACTTTCCCAGGGTGAATTCTACATTTTGGGTCCCACTAACTCCTTTAATTTTTAGATTAGGGAGACAACATGATATTTATCTAAGTGGTTCTAAACCTTTTTAATCCCTGAGCTTGATCTTAAGTTATATTCCTTTACCTACAAAAGCCTCAAGGTTTTCCTTCCTTATAGCTGAGTAGTTCTCCACTGCACAAAACTGTCATGTCTTTCCAACCTATCTGCAGCTGCTGGACAAGCTACTCCTATTTCTCTCTGGTTCCCTGTCACATAGAGCATTATTTTCTCATCTTTGACTTTTGGTCCATAAAACGTCCTTCAGGTTGACTATATTTCCTATACAGAGGATCTTGATGGACCCTATCTCCTGACCTACTCTGCCTGTGTTTCTTTTTGTTAGTGTAACAAGGCCATCTATGTTAGAGATTATAGCCATCCTTCTCTGCCTCATCTCTGCTATGCTATTTTTCTGCCATTGGTTGTCTACTTTTCCCCTTCATTCCACTGTCTGCCCCATTCATTGAGGCCTCTCTGCCACTGTTCCTGAAACCCTGGTCTCTCTCTCTCTCTCTCTCTCATCTCTTCAGTATTTTTTGTATGGTTTGATTGGTGGTCCTGAACTCCCCCACTTCCTCTTTGTCATGGAAGCATCTTGTTTCTCCATTAAGTTTGGGATAGTTTTGCAGGATACATCAATCTGGGTTGGAGGTTATTTTCTTTCAGGGCTTGGAATACTTCACTCCAAGCTCTTCTTGATTTGATGGTTTATGTTAAGAAGTCTGTTGTGATTTTGATGGTTTCCTTTATAGGTAATCTGTTTCTTTTCTCTGATGGCTTTTAATATTCTGTTCTTGTGATGAATTTCTGGGATCTTGATTATTATATGTCTGGGTGTAGATCTGTTTTGTTTGTAGCTGGCTGGAGTTCTGTATGCCTCATATATCTGAATATCATTTCCTTTTCCTATGCTTGGGAAGTTTTCCTTAATTATTTCTGTGAATAGCCTTTGTATTTCATTTGTGTTTACCCCTGCTTCTTCACTCACATTTTTTATTCTTAAGTTATAGATCCTCTTGTTGTCTTCTAGCCTTTGTATTGTTACTTCATGTTTCCTTGTGATGTTTAAGAGATCTTTCCTTTCATGATCATACATTGCAAACCTGTCTTCAAGTTTTGATAGTTTATCTTTAGTTTCTTTCAAGCAGTTTTGCCAGCTTGCAATGGAGTTCTTAATTTCCTGGCATTCTCTTTGAATCTGTTTCATGTTTCTAGATTTCTGTTTCTAGATTTTTTTTATATTCTTCATCGAAGGTTTCCCTCCTTTTTCTGTGCTCCTCCATTCTGCCATCTGTGACTTCTTGAGAGGTGCTTAGCATTTCTTTTATTAATCTTCCTATATCTTACTTTACTTGTATTAGTATTTCTGTTTTGAGTGCTTCTATAATGTCACAAAGATATTGCTTTATGTGAACTATTGCTGCTTCTGCCCTTGATCTCTTCTGTGTTTACCTGTCTTGGACCCACAAACCCTGGGTTGGCGGCTGGAGACTTTTTTTTGTTTCTCCCTCTTGTCATGTTTCTGGTTTCTTCCAGACAGGTGTATAGTGGAGGTACCAGGCCCTTTCTGTATTGGTTACAGTTACTCTGAAGCATGCTGGCTAGGGATTGCTGCCCTTTCCAGTTTGCTGTTGATTATTAAGGTACAAGCAAGGGCGGTTCAGGCTAGCCCCTCTCCTCTGAGCCAGTCAACTACTTGGAGTCTTCATCACGTTAGTGTGTGCCCTCAACCAGAACTGGTTTGGGACAGCTTCAGGGGCACAGGGTCCCACATAGGGATGGGACCCAGTCCAAGCCATTCCCCCAGTCTGCTCCACACCAAGAGCTTCCAACTGAAGCCGCTATGGTTCTGGGTTCAGGCCTGTCCTGGCTGATTCCAAGATGTTGTCCAGCCAGTTACCTCCCTCCTTGGGAGGACCCAATTCTGAGCACTCACTGGGGAGCAATGCAGATCTCCACGCCGGCTCCATTCTCTGTTGCAACACGTCCTCCCGCTAAGGTCCTTGGGCTTGCCAACCCCCAACTTCACAACTGTGAGTCAGCCCAGCTCTAGTGACAGCGCGTCTGGCTCCAGCCTTCCATCCATGTTTTTCTTTTCTTTCTTTCTTTCTTTCTTTCTTTCTTTCTTTCTTTCTTTCTTTTTCCTTTTTATTTTTCCTTAGTTTCTTCCTGGGTAGTGAGAATCCCTCTCCTTCCATCTGGTCTTCTCCATCGTGTTAAATTCCAGCATCTGAGCTGTTTCTCTCAGAGACATTCTTTACCTTGCTACTTATCAACCCACCATCTTGCTGCCATCTGCTGGCTTAGAGTAAATCTTGAGACTATACTGCCAATCCATAAAGAATTCAGCCAACCATGCAGAACACACCTGCAAACCCAGTACTTTTGGAGGCTGAAGCAGGAGGCTAACAAATTCAAGTTCAAACTGTGTGGTTTAACAGGCTGACAAGGCCCTATCTCAAAGTAAAACATGTTTTAAAAAGGTCTGGTGTTCTAATTCCATGTGAAGGTCTTGTGTTCAATATCCATTACTGAAAACAAACTGCCTTTCTTTGATTTTCTACTGTTTGGATACCGGTTGGAAAGCTAGTCTATAGTGATACAGTATACTTTCAATTTGTGCTGCTCTAAGAAAAATTTTAAAATAGAGAAATATATGGAATATGGTAGTTCACACTATGAAAATTCTCACACTCTGGAAGTTTGAAGAAGGAAGATCACAAGTTCAAGCCCAATCTGGGCAACTTAGTGTGACCCTGTCTCAAAATAAAAATAATAAATGGCTGTCACATAGCTCACTGTAAAGGCCCTGAATTCAATCTACAGTACTCCTACTCAAGAGAGAGAGAGAAATAAAGTTTCATCACTAGTGAAGGTAATACTGTTTCTCCACCAGTACAAACTGCATAAGGTATTAGCCATTTGTCACCCAATTCCTTAGACGCCAAATTTTCGGATATTCGTTTCTGGTACATGAAATTCCATTTTCTTTTCTTATATTTTTCCTTTTTTAGTCTGTTTTTTCCCCTTGTAAAGTCCTGGTTTGATGATACTTTTATCTTGACTGAAGAATACAAAGAACTTTTATAAGGATATAAAGAATTTGAGAACTAAAGCATTATACCTTAAACCCTATAACAGAAAAGGACTAATAAATATGTATTCATGTATTTAATTGTTGGTTTTTTTATTATTTCTCTTTTACTGCAGAAGAGACAATTATTGTTTTTCTTCCATTACCAGGTGAAGCATAAGGGTTGAGTTCTAATTGAATAATTAGCATAATGCCACATTTTATACCCATTCAATTTAAATCAGGATTTAAAATTTTTCAGGCTTTTGGAATGCTAGTAATCCTAAGATTGTGAATCATTGAATTCCTAGTAAATTAGAAATAGCAATAACTCCATTGGGGAAATATATCATTTTGGAAAAATCTTGGTTATTCTACCTGCAGGTTCTCTATCAGGTAATAGAAGAAAAACAATAAAAATGACCTCTTCCAGAGAAATTTCCAAAATGCATGAATCATCTTCCTGACATCCCCTGAGGACTCTCACCCATAGTCACTTACAGTTGATGGATCTCTTTTATTGTGCTAGGGTTCAAGTAATCAATGCTGTCATGATCTGCACCCAAATGACCTCTCTTCAGCTTGTCCAGCTAATTTTTCTGCTGCTGGCACCCTAGCCCTGCTCTTTCTTTGTTCTCAGGTAACCTGAGAAGCTTCAGTTGACCCTGGGGCTAGCTGCAAAGGATGCCTCCTGTGCTTCATCCTGCTCTCCAGCCAGAGGTCATCAGCCTCTGCACCCACCCTAAATGGCTGTAGAGCTGCAACTGCTCAGGTTTCCTCCTCTTTTCAGTCTTCTCATCTATGACAGTGTTTCTGGGTTTAGGTCTGTATGTTTCTGGGTTTAAGTCTGTAGTCCCTGCCAGAAAGATACACACTTTTCTGAGTCAGAAATCTGTATGGTTAAAAGAGTTTGTAAACTTCTGTCCTTGCCCTGTTCCTCAGGTGCTTCCCAGTCTCTAGCATTCTGCTCTTGAATTGGGGCCCTTTGACTCACCTGCCTCTGAACCTGACCCAAAAGATGACAGCTCCGTGGTCTATTTCTCAAGGTATATGAAGGGGCCCTGTGTTCTGGGTCCTAGATAGTAATCTCTGGTTGAATCCTCTCCTGTTTTAACTCAGATTCTGACCCCAGGCCTTCCAACAAAGAGACACATAGAATTAGGCCCTGTGCACCACTGATAATCATTACTTTTTTCTTTTTAATTTTATTATTACATGTTTGCAGTACATCATGAGGAGTTTGTACATGTACCAAACACAACTTAATTCTAAAATCTCAGTCTTAATAGTTGACCGTCTTCAGTGTTGCTGGGATTTCCCTGCAGCCAGTCAGGTAATAGGTGAAGCTTGGAGTTTTGGGATCTCTGGACCTCTGTGTTCTTTGACTGACTTTCCATGGAGTTCTACTCACTCTTTCCTTCTCTTTTGTTGTCTGTCTCCCTGCTTTAGCAACCAGACCCTTTGGTCTCATTTTTGTCAATTCTCTTTTCATACCCTTAGAGAACACTAAGTGGCTATCTGGCTCTCTCTGCTAATCAGAGTCCTTTGCTGGCAATCAGCCTCCTGGATTGGAAACCCTACTATAGCCTTTTCCAAAATCAGAAACCAGATTGCACCAACTCGAAAGATATGTGCCTGTCCCTTCCAGCACTTAGTGAAAGAAGCCTTTGCAGCTGTCCAAGGCTCTGCCTCCTCTCACACAGGTGTCTGGTTATGGTGATTGGAGGTGGTTCCTTCCACTCCTTGCCTGCCCATACTTAGCACACGCTTGACCTTCCTTGTCTGCACTGTGCCTGGTAGAAGTAGAACCAATTCAAAGGTTAAGCCCTGGATATTCCCTTAGAGAACTCATGCCATATCCTACAGAAACATGAGAAAATGTGGCAATGTCTCATATAAATACTACGATGTTTTGTTATGAAAAAATTAAAGGGATTTATATATCGTTTCTCTTGAAACATTTATTAACTTCACTTTGTAGCTTTCTTTATGTTTTAGAGTTAAGACATTGGCTCTAAAACTTCGTTTTGCAGTTTTCTTTCATGTTTTAGAGCCATTTCTTCAAACAACTTGATAAAATATAAGAGCACTTCTGGACCTTTGGTACTATACCTGCAATGAGAAACTGCATCTTAAAAGATTAAAGAAAGAAAAACTAGCTCTACAAAAGAGGGAAGGAGGTTAGCACTTCTTCAGGATTCTATGACACCATTTAGCACTTATGCCCATTATCACCTAAATTCTGGTGATAAAGAGTCCCTTTCAGAGCTTTCTTCCACCTCTAAGGACTCTCCTCCATGACTGCTGCTTTGGACTTTAGCATTGTTTTCTTTACGCTGTAGAAATGAGGTTGTTCTCAGATAGTACCTTCTCACATTTACAACTATATTAGGCTCTCTGTTCCTCTCACCAACTCCAAGAACCAGTTCTGCATATCAGATGCCCTTTTTGTTGGATCTGATCAGCTCAGCCCTCTTGTGTCCAAAGCAAGATAGCTATCAGAAACATTTTAAATGTTGCTACTTAAGCTTGTCCACATTTCTCTGTGCTTTGAGTGTCTGTCTCTCTTAAGCCGGACTTTATAGCTCACTTTCATATGGTATCACTGCTATACTTCTTTGTGGCTCTCCTGATCACCCAGTATGTGGATCCAGCACATAATATAAGAAAGCTAAAATGTTCACAGCAGTTAGCCCAAATGATGTCTCTTCTAAATATTAACCATTACTTATTTTAATAGCCATTAGCAGATTGGCTTTTACTTCTTAGGATGCCAGGTTTTATACGAGTGATTCTGCAATTTGAATATACTACTTAAAATGAAATTTTGCTATTTCATGTGCATGGTAAACCAATGAAGAGGGAAAGCCTGCAATGATACGTGATTTAGTTTCTTTTCTTAATTTGTTTTTCCAAAACAAAGTTAAGCTAGCCTTTGTAAGTTGTATTCTGCTATAGTCTGAAGTTTGGAAAGGACATGTGGTGAATGTTTTTATTTTCATGTTGTCAAGAGCTCAGCAAGAATTCCCCTCCCTCTTGATTGTGGACCCTACTGTTTGCAAACAAGTGTAAGAAAATCCCAGCTTCTTTTCTCAATACTTATTTAAGCAGTTTTCTTCCATTTTTTTTCTTTTTGAAAAAAATCCCCTTAGTTGTATTCATTTAACCTTCCAAGTTTTAGATATTTACATAAAATATTACTATGCTTGATTTGTCAAATTCTCACATTACTTTGATTTTATTTAACTCAATTATTTGTTCCAGGAGAGATTTATTATATCAAGGAAAATATGAGTAAGGTCCTCAGTATTTACCTTATGCCTTAAACTCACGTTGTTCTTCCATTGGCACAATCCACAGGCTGTATTGTGACTCTGGTCCTGTTTACTTCACATTTCTGTCCACCTTCTCTACTTCATATCTCAGCTGGCTTTCCACTGAGTTAGGCCAGCAGAAAGCACTATAAGGTGACTGAGGAGTGGGTGAATACAGGGTATTCTTCATCTCTCTTTCTGCCTGTAGCGCCAAACCCAGTAACAACTTTTTTTTTTCAAGGGTCCATATCCTGCTGGTCAGAGCTACCACAAAATAAGCCTTGGGCTCTGGAAGAACAGCCTCCTCCAGCCCACCTATTTGTAAGTAGCTTCCTGTGGTTGCTAATCCCTTGATTCTTCTCAGTCTTTCTGTTACTTGTGTAATGGATTCCTTGTATAAAATCCTTTGTTTGAAGTAATTAATGTGGTTTCTATTTAGCTCCTTGAGGTCAATACATTAACTCATTTTATGTTTTCATAAAGGTTTTACCTTGGTTGGAATGCTTTTTCATAGGAAAGTTAGTCACTGAATTCAAGTGTCTGTCTGTTCTACTCCAAATAGCTTAACTGAAGAAATTTTTTCCTGTTCCTTCTCTTTTTAAGTATTCCATACATTCCATACCCAACCCATGCTCTGTCTTCTTCTACTCTTTATAGCCTTACAAAAAATGATATGTGTTTTGCAATCATACTCCTAAAGGAGTGTTGGAACTGTTGCACAATAATTTAATTTTATTTTTAAATTCTTTTTAAAAAATGTTCTTTTTAAAGTGCATATTAGTTATACAGATTAATAGGTTATTTTACAGTAGATTTGCACATGTGTGTAACAGCCTTTAATGCTTTCCTCCTAATATAACTACCCCTAGTTTCACATTTATGGGAGGATGGTTAATGTATATCATCTATTACTCATGCCCCTTATTACCTACCTGTTCATCTCTTCTACCTCCTCCTCCTTCTCTTCTTAAGGAGGATGTTACAGCTATCGCATTAGAAAAAGAGCAATGGATTTTTCTTTTATAATTTAAATTAGTGAGCTTTGATTGAATACTTTAGCTTCTTCTTTCACAAAAATACCCTATAATACATGGAACAAAATAAGCACCATAGGTTTATAAGGAGAAAATAAGATAAAATATATGAACGGGTTTTATAAATGATAGTCCTAAGCAAATTAAGAGGCTATTGTTTTAAAATAAGTAAGCCTTAAATTAATTATTTCTGTTGAAATACATGTAAGTTTAACAATTAGCAGCAAAGGTATTTCTCAGCTGAGATTTCTATACCAATTTAACTGCATCACACAGCTTTGGTCTAACACATAACTTCTCAATCTCTGTTCTGTTGACCTTTGGAGGTGGATAACTCTTTTCATTGGAACGGTCCTGTGCATTATAAGATGACTATCTGCATCCCTGCCAATACCACTCCCCTATCTATTTGTGGCAATCAAATCAGCTCTAGAAATTGCCAAACATCCACGGGATGATAAAGGGGACAGTGCTTTGAAGTGAAAACAACTGATCTAATAAAATCCACTTGGAAAAATGTCACCATTTTTAATTTATGTTGTTAAAACAAGAGTCAAAACAAACCTGGTGTTCCAAAGATTTGGGGAAAGGACTTTTGAAACTGTGTCGGTCATGAAATTGAGCCTATCTTAGCAATGTAAAACCTTACAGTGAAAGTCAGTGGTTATTGTTACAGCAGTGATGTGTGTCGTTAAGTGTTTATGTTAATCTTGTTAAGTGTGCATGAGCTTCCTGCCCAAGATAGGCTTTCTTTACACAGTTAATATCTTCATTTTTTAAATATTGAAAAGCCACACTAGTACTATACTTTTATCTGTTTGTGATATGTTAAATCTTTTGATATCCTTGTAAAGACAAACTGAATATTAATAGGAACATATATTTCATTCATAACATGACTCATCTATTCTGAGTCTGTGCTTGTATAGACTACCTTGAGTAGCTGCAAGAATTATAATTTTATGAGCATCATAGCTAGGTCATAATCTGTAGAATCTTTCATATTATTATAGCTTCTAAAACAATGCTCTTAGCATTTAACTTTTAGGGGCCTGGAAACTATACCTATTTAAAGCCTAAAAATTATATAGAAAATACTTATCCCAGCTCTCCAGACATGTCCCTGATAGCTTATATCAATATGTCTCTAAGACCAATTTCCCATCTTCACCTGTGTAGTAACCTTCTTCCAAAATTCAGAAAATATTGAAACAAGTTGTAGGAAATGAGTTTTTTTTGCTAGGAAGGCAAAAGGAACATATTGTCCTTCACAGGAGAATATTTTTAAGCTTTGTGGATATCTAAGGTTGGTTAAAAAAAAAAACTACTTAATACTTCAGGATAACTATACTCCCTTCCTTATTTGCATTTTTTTTTTCTTCAGTACTGGGGATCATTGTGTACTAAATTTCCAGCCCTTTTCATTTCTTATTTTGAAGAAGAATCTTACTAAGTTGCCCAGGCTGATATTGAAATTTCAGTCTTTTTTGCCTCAGCCTCCTGTGTTGCTTGAATTATAGGTGTACACAACCATCTTTGGCTTTTCATCAGTGATTTCACATTCTTGTGGTTAAACTGCTTTGGAGGAACTATGACTCTATTGAAGGATTTATTAGCATTAATAAAATGCTACCATAATGACTAAAATTATATTGTTTTTCTTTAAAGATGCTTTTGTCATACAGTACACAAAAAACAATAAAGCTATAGACCAAATTCATAAAAACAATCTTATGCCTGAGGTTAAGTGCTCAGCGTTTAGAACATGGACAGTGGGATTAAGTTGAGTCAGAAGATTATAGCACTTTTTGGGGTGTGAGTGGTATCAGGGATTAAGCCCAAGGCCTTTGTAGTGAGTTATATTCCCAACCCATTTTTAATTTTTTTTTTTGTTTTTTTGGGGTTTTTTTTGTGACAGAGTCTCACAAAGTCTCTAAAGTCTTCAGGCTGGACTGGAAATCACAATCCTCTTTATTTAACTTCCAGAGTGCTGAGATCACAGGCATGTATCACCACACTCAGGTCAATTAGGGCATTTTTATTTGCTGTCATACAATTGAGTTTGAATGACTGGGCCAGTCCTACCACTCCAGTGTGATTTCTTTAGTTTATCATCTGTTGGCCTATACCACCCAGCTCTCCAGCCCTTATGTAGGTAATGGGGTATACAAATTTCTCAGAGAGCTTGAGTTGCATCTGTAGAAATCTTTTGTTTTTAGAAAAGGAATTTATTTGAGGTAGTACTTGCCCCATCTTTTTTAAAAATGATCTGAGAAACAAAAAGCTATGCAAATATACAAAGAAATTATCTGAGCCATTATTCCTCATTTTCATCTTAAATGAGGGAGGAAAGGCATTGATCATGATCCATTTGAAAATCCTTCCTGCAACCTCTGATTTAAGCAACATATCAAGATGGAGTAACAGGTTTGCCCATCCATCCTGAGTAACCTAAACAAAAAACAAAAAGAAATCGGAAAGAAAACCTATGAAACAATACTTTTTAAAACACTGGATACATCCCCAGCTCAATGGGTTTTGTGGGGTGGATTTAATTAGATAAGGAAGGTTACTGAAGTTATGCCTTGAAGGATATGTCTTGTTCCTTGCCCCTTCCTCTCAGACTTTTTCACTTCTGTCAGTTTTCTGGCTGACAGCTTTCTTCTGCCATGCCCTTCCTTCATGATATCAAAATATCATACAGATATTTTGTCACAGGGATGGAATAATGACTAACAATGTTATTAAAGATTAACAAATTTGAAAGAGCAATAGTAGCTACCCAAAATGAAACACATTGTAGAAAAAATTTAAAAAACCTTTAGAGAGTTTGTGAGATGACATCAAGCAGTCCCTTAAGAAGATGAGCAGACAAAAATATGAGATAATAAAAATTTTCCAAGCTTAATAAAACCTATCAATCAGGTCAAAGAAGCTTGATGGAATCCAACTTAAGAAACGTGAAGAAATGTATAGCAAGGTCCATCATCATCAAAACCCATGATTAAAAATATCTAAATACATACAGAGATAAAAGACATGTGACAACCAAGATAAGAATAGCATTAGGTTTTTAAAATTGGAACCTAACTAAGTAGTGGAACAATAACTTTAATGAAAGAGAAAAAAAGTATCAAAATATATTCCCCATTGAATTATCTTTCAAAAATAAAAGTTAAGTAAACATTATAAAAATTGAAAGAATTCATTACTAAATAGGTGCATACTATGAAAAAGTTAAAAGATGTTCTTCAAACAAACAAACAAACAAACAAAAAAACTAATACCAATTGAAAAATTGGAGAACATATACAAAGAAAGGAAGAAGTCTGAAAGTGGTAACTATGTGAGAAAATGCATAAAATATTTTTTCTTATTAAAAAATCTCTTTTAAACAAATTAACAATGTATTATGTGGTTTACAAGAAATACAGTAGTTCTTCTTTATCCATGGCTTTGCTTCCCAAAGTTTCAAGTACCTATGGATAGCATGATCTGAAAATATTAAATGGAAAATTACAGAAATAAAAAATGTACATGTTTAAATTACATGTTATTCTTAACAGCATAATGAAAGTTCAAACTGCCTACTCTTTCTGTCTAGGAAATGTATCATCACTTTGTCCTGTATATCCACATTGTCTGTGTTAGCTTCCTGTTAGTCATTTAGTAGCTATCCTGTTATCATATTGCCTGTTGCATATCACAGTGATTACGTTCACATATTGGTTATGTAGTATAGGTTGCAATGCTAACATTGTTCATTTCATCCTATCACAGGAATTTTATCAGTTCATACACTCACAAGAAAGATGAATTCAACATAATATGACATTTGGAGACACAGAAAGACCACTGTTCTCAAAACTTTTACCATAATATATTGTAATTCTTCAGTTGTATTATTAGTTGTTAAGCTTTCTATACCTGACCCATAAGTTAAATTGTAGCACTGGTATGTGTGAATATTGAAAACATGGAATATATGGCATTTTCAGGCATCTCTTAAGGGTCATAGAACATTTCCCCTGTTGACAACAGGACACTATTATGTGTAATTAAAATGTATAACAATAGTTTAAAGAGCAGGAGGGGAGAAATAGAAGTGTGTGATTGTAAAGTAATACTAGAGCTTACAAGGTGTAACTGTTAATCATGATATGTCAATCTAATTGGATTAAAATGCCTGATAAATTATTAAAGCACACTTTTAAGTATTTATAGGTGGGTCATAGAGGCATGATCTTGGGTACTATGTATGGTAACTAGTTTTTCCTCTCTGGCACTGTTCTCCTGCTCTCAATCCTGGCTGCCATGATTCAAGTATCTTTGCTTCTGCATATACTGCTGTCATAATGTTTTTGCTTTGAAGTCAGCTGGTCATGGACTGACTACATTAAAATCGTGAGCCAAATTATACCTGTCCTCTTTTAAGTTTTTTGAATTAGGTATTGGGTCTGAGCAGTGAGAAGGTGACTAATATACATGGTAGTAGACTGTGATACAATAAAGAACTCATTAAAATTAAAAAATAGTCTTTAATGGCCAAACTTTCTGTAAAATGGATTCTTGAAAAATATTGGTTAATCCAAAAGAAGATGGAAAAAGAGGAAAACTACAAAGAATAGATAGAATAAATGAAAACAAACCACAAAATGTACAATGGTTTAAGTGTCGCTATTCAGTAATAAGATAAACAGAATATCAGTTATGAAATAGGAGACTTTAAAAATACTCACAACCAACTTGATCCAACTGGCCTTTGTATAACAATGCACTCATTAAGAGTGGACTACACAGTCTTCTCAATAGCATGTAAATCATTGTCCAAGACAGATAATATTCTGGATCATAAAATAAGTTTCAAAAACTTTAGAGATATTCCTATCTAAAATATGTTCACTGATCAGAGTGAAATTAAATTTAAATTTATAACCTAAAAATCCTTGGAAAATTCCCAAATATTTAAATACTAAATGATATACTTCTAAATAATACATTAATCAAAGATGAAGTCAAAAGGGGAATAAAATTACTTTGAACTAAATAAAAACAGAAAGACAGCATATACCGATTTGTAGGATACATCTAATCCAGTGCTAGAGCTCAGTGTATACTTATGTTAGAAAAAAAAGCAATGACTTAATTTCACCACAAAAAAGTAACAAAGAAAAGGAAATTAAGCCCAAGGTAAGCAAAACAAATAAATGCACATCAAAGCAATAATGTAAATCAGTGGCAACAAAAGACAGATCTTTGAAAAAATTGATAAAACAAACAAACCTGTATCTATGCTGACCAGGAAAAAAAAGGGGACAAAAGCACTTGGGACTTGGGATATATCTGAGTGGTAGAATGCTTACGTAATCTTCAGGAAAGACAGGGAACCATCATTACAGATTCAACAAACAGTAGAAATATAGTAAGGGATATTATGAAGAATTTTATGCTCCTATACTTATAAACTTAGATAAAAAGACCTGTTTCCTGTAAGACAAACTAAAGAAGAAATGGGTAACCTGAAAAGACTTTTAGGTTAGGGACATTGGAAACTGTTTCAAAAGACTTTCTATAAAGAAAATTCCAGGTTTGGGTGGTTGCACAAGTGAATTTTACCAACTCTGATAACATTAATATCAGTTCTACTCAAACTCCAAATTTTGAAGAGGTGAGAATATTTGTTAATTTGTTTTATGTGGCCAATATTACCCTAAAATCAAAACCAGAAAACAGTATTACATGAACAATTCTTTTAAAAAGCAAAAATAAGATGGAGAGCTAATAGTATCTTATTTCAACCACTATTATAAAGATATGGCAATCAGAATACCATAATGTGTGAATTCAACAAGCTTTCTAGATACAAGAACAGTACAGAAAAATTAGCTGTGTTTCTATATGCTGATAATGAATAACCTACAAATGAAATTAAGAAAAGAATTCTATTTACAGTAGTAGCAAAATGCTGGGCAGAGTGTATAGCTCAATGATTTGTTTAAATGCATGTGCATAGCTATTAGTTTAATCCCCAGCACTGGGTAAAAATGGCACTACAACATCACATATACAATTCTAACTCAAAACTTTTAAAATTTCATGTAAGATATGCAACTTTAAAACTCCTAGAAGAAAGCATAGGTATAAATCTTCATCACCTTAAGTTGTACAACATTTTCTTATATAGGAAACCAAAAGCATAAGAAATCAAATGGCCAACAACACATTAAAAATGCTCAACCTCATTTGACCTAGGAAATACAAATCAAAACCATGATGAAACTGACTTCATACTCACTAGAATGGCTCTAATTAAAGAAATAAATAGCAGGTGTTTGTAGGTATGTGGAGAAATTGGAAGACTCATTATTTCCATCCATTGATGTGGCCACTTTGAAAAACATCTTTAAAGTTTCTCAAATTGTTGAATAGTTACTCTGTTACACTGTAATTCCACTCTTAGAAATACGCAAGAAAAATGAGAACTTAAAACTCATTCTAAATGTTCAAAGCTGCATTATTCATAGTAATTAAAAGAAATAATTTAAGTATTTTCTGATTGGTGAAGAAATAATGTGATATAGTCATACAATAAAATACTATTCAGCTATAAAAAAGAAATACTCATTCATACTACAACACAGATATACTTTAACACGTCCAACATAGAGAAATTGTAGAGATAGAAATTAGATTCATTTCTTGTCTAGAGCTGGAGAAATGGGAGAGATTAGGGGCATTATAACTAATGGGTATGAGGTTACTTCTTGGATTTCTAAAGATATTCTAAAATCAATTATGGTGATATGTTATGGTGTATATCTAGATGTCCTCATACCTCACACGCTCATAGGTGGGAGTTTTTGGAGGTGAGTGAATCATGGGCATGTGATACTTCCTTAGTCCACTGATGACTTTATAACTAGGTTTGATTTTGAGAGGTGAAGCCTATGGGGAAGAGGTGGGTCCTGTGGCTATGCCCTAAAAAGGTATGTATGTATCTCTTCTATTTCCTTGGTTCTACTTCCTGCCTGCCTTACCATAGACTGTTTCTCTTCTGCTATACTGCCCTGACATGGAGTCAGCCAAGTATGGACTGAAGCCTGTACAAACTGTGAGCTAAAAATAAACCTTTCCTTCCTTAACTTGTGGGTGTCCAGGATTTCCTCACCAATGAGGAATGTAACAGAGACATGGTGGTTACACAATTCTGTGACTATACAAACAATTATTCAATTGTATAATTAAATGGAGAATTTTAATGAAGCTATTAAAATTAATGAAGTATAAGACTTATACATTGTAAATAGTAAAACATTACTGAAATACTAAAAAGATCTAAATAATAAAAAGATACCCACATAGTCAAGCAATGTAAAATTAACATAGCAATATTCCTCAACTTGCCTAAAGTTTCAATGAGATCTATATCTAAATTATAGCTGGTTTTTAGGATAAACAAGTTTCTTGTTTGCCTCTTCATATTATGTTTCTCTTGGTTCTTAGTATAATTGTTAGCACACAGTACAATCATTATTTACCTCAAACTATGCCACACAATAGAAGGATATTATTTTACACAAAAATTCTGGCTAAGTCTTTCTTATTTTGAACAAGTACTATATTGTTTGTAAGTACAAATTAAATGGTTAAAATCAATATTACTTTTAAATGCTCATAAAGGTCCTGACTTTTAAGTGCTCTGAAATTAGTTTGATGGAACTGGGTGGCAGGGTGAGGGAGACATGCAATACTGCAGATGCATTTAGTTCTACTATACATTACAGACCCTATACCAAAATTACTGTGCTACATATTCAGAGTATATGAACTTACAGTTGCTAGGATATCATTTAAACAATCCTTTCAAATTTTACTTAACAAGTAATGTACCAAGGATAAATACTGTAAAAGTAGAATGAATGATAACAAACTAATCCTACAAAAACAGAATGAGAGAACAATTTTCATATGTTTGATGAAGGGTTAATATCTAAAATATAAGGAACACATACAACTCAATGCCAAAACAAAACAAAACAACTTGGTAAAAAATTGATGAAAAATTTCAATAGAATTTGTGACAGTTTGTTTTTTGTAGTTTCTTTTTTCTTTTTTTATTTGTGGCAATTCAGATTATTAAATGTATTGGACTGATAGTCACCCAGAGGATTAGTGAAGCACATTTTTGGCCATGTCTGGGTGAATCATGGAGTCCTAACTTTGAATAATGTATCTGAGTCTCTGATCCTTTCTTTCTGATACTGTTTCCTTGCTCTGTCGCCCAGCCATCATGAAGAGAGTACCTTTCTACACCACTGTCCTCTGTCATGATAAGTGTACTTTAGAGCCAGGACAATTTACTGAATCCTCTGAAATGATGAGCAAAATTAAATCTCTCATTATGTGGTGGATATTGGGTATTTTATCAGCAAATAAGTGATATTCAAAGGTATTGTTTAAATGCTATCCTAGTGATAGGAAAACTGATTGACTGGCTTCAAGGAACATGATGGTGGAAAGGAATGGCAGAACAAAGATCCAGCAAAGCAGAGCAGAAGAACAGAGCCAGAGAGGAAGAGGCCAGAGACTAGACAGAAGCCCTAAGGGCCTCTATAACCCAGTTATATGCACCAAGAAGTGTGCTTTATCTGTTCCCTAACCACCTCCCAAACCAACAAGTTGAAAATTAAGTTTAACTATACATTACACTAAATGAAATAACCTTAAATAGAAAAATAAATACTGCATGATTCATAAGATGAATCTAGGGGAATCAAAGTATAGAAACAGAGAAAGAAATAGTGGTTGTCAGGAGTTAAGAGGAGAAATTAATGAGGAAGTACTAGCAAGCACAAAATTTCAGTTACACAAAATAAAAACTCTCAGAGACCTACTATATAGTACAGTCCCTATAACAAAAAGTACTGTGTTACATATTCAAAATTTACTAAGAGGGCAGATCTCATGTTACATAGTCTTATCCTACCAAACACAAAAATTTAATCAAGAGGGTAGGCATAAACCTACCCTACCCTTGGAAATAATATATAGGTTTATAGTGTAAATTTTTGTGACAGTATCATGGGTGTATGTTTACCTGCAAATTCAATAAATTGCATACATTAAATATGTAGTTTTTCATACATCAGTCTCATCTCAGAAAAGTGGTTGAAAGAAAAGCACACACACGTACAAACTTGGTAAGTACCTATGGGAAACCATTTGTTACTGTAGCATTTCATTTCATTGTGCGAATATATGAACATTCTCCCTAAAAAAACAAAAAAATGCTATCAAAACATACAAATATAGATATTGTGGCTTAGGGTAAAAATTGCAATTGACAGTATCATGCACACATTTAAAGAGTAATTCAGTGAGTTTTGACAAAAGTAAAAATGATGTGCCCTGAAAACTTCTAGAAGATGGTAAAAGCATGCACAGTCTTTAGAGACATTTGTCTGAAGAGCAACTGTGACCTATAACAGACCTATAATAAGCAAAACCAGATTTTTAATTAAATTACTAAAATTTATCTTTTATAAACAAAGTAAGATCTATTCTATACTAACAAATATGAGTATATATAATATTTCATTGAATTAACCTGGTAATCTAAAGATAAATTATTGTGGTTTGTGTCTTTGTCACTTTTTTTAAAGGACAAGACAATGCATAATATAATATTTACACATATAAGTAAAAGACATGCCTCTCCAGAAATTCCTTTATTTATAAGAATAAAATTAAGTAATTATGGCTGTTAAAAGTAAAAATAATTTTTTTAAAAATTTTATTTAAAGAGAATATAAGCAAAACAGAAAAAGGTGTAGAAACAATACAGAATTTCAGAAAAAAAAACAGTCAGAAATCACTAGTTGATAAATTACATATTGTCTTCTTATACATAGTTATTCAAGTTACAAAATTAAAGCATACAAAGTGGACATTCAAACAGTGAGGCTGCAAACAGTTCTGTTCAATGATCCAATAGAAACTTAGCAACATGGTTATCAATCCTACACACTTAAACATAAATGCAGTTATATCGAGCACTTTCTTTGCCTCCTTTTACTTTTTAAGTCCATTATCTGTTTAGTTATATCCTGTTTCAGGTTTCTCAGTACCTGACTGACTTGTTTTGTTGTTGTTATTTACTTTTTAACCACCTTATATTATTCTGTTTCTTTGTTTTTGAGTTTCTCCTCATCCATGCCCCATGGATCGGCTTTGGTGGAGTTGGGAGTTTTTTGGAGGTATTTTGTTACTTTGTTATCTACTTTTTTTTTTTAAACGTAGCGAAATACAGCGGAACAAGACAGAACAAACCCATGAGAGGCAGTGCAGTGAAATTGGCACAGAACCTCACAGCAGGTCACCAGGACAACAGCAATAGGCACGACAGTACATTCCATTCTGTTCACATTAGCTGTTCTTTCAATCAGGTAGAGCAAAATGGAAGGAAATATCAAACTTATAAAAACAATATTGAATAGAGCAGTACCATTAATCAGAACTGAGCAAAACAGTGTAATAATACTTGCCTTCAAAGAGATGGTAGAAGGAAATCCCCCTTACTTGCCACAATGCATACTCAGACCTCCAGCTCCAACTTGCTAATGGGTGGAGGTGGGGAATGGATCAATGTCTGATTCTTAACCCAGGCACTGGCAGGCCCCTAGCCACTTACCATGGCAGCAAGCAGGCTGCCTGTTCTCCCAGGGCCTCAAGTTCCAACCTGATGCAGAGCTCAGGAAATGCTGATAGTTCTTGCCCGCTAAAAATAATTTTTTTTTAATTTAAAGAAAAAAAAAGGAAAAAGGTAGAAATATTACAGAATTTCAAGAAAAAAATAATTTCTTAATGTTATTCATTACTAAATTGTTTATACTAAATTGTATTTATACATAATTACCATAATGTTTGAAATTTTAATTTGTGTATCTTTTTAACTTATTTGTATTTATATAAGAAATATAAAAATCAAGATATGAATACACATAGTCCCATGTACTTAGATTAAGAGCATTGATTTACCAGATGGAGATCTTTGTCTATGCCATTAATATGAAGAATCAAATCAATCTCTCTCTCTCTCTCTCTCTCTCTCTCTCTCTCTCTCTCTCTCTCTCTTTTGTACAGGGAATTAAACTCAAGACCTCATCATTGCCAGGCAGATGCTTGTGCCACTTAGCTATATCCCTGGTCCTTAAATCTCCTTTTTCACAAATTCATGTCCTAGAAGTATCTACTTCAATTACTTTTATAATGTTTTATAATAAGGTGCATTTTTCATATTGAAACATATTTTCTGTAACCCCATTTACCAGTGTAGATAAAAATTTCTCAAAGATTTATTTTAGATGCCTCCAAGTTTCTTGATACTGTCTCTGGTAATATCACTTCCCTCAGTATGCTGCACTGTAATCTGCTTCCTTGGAAACCAGTTTTGGCTAAGCTATGTTTAATGGAGAGTGATAATTTTCTCTGGAGCAAAATCAGCATAGTGTAAGTCCCATTTGGAAATGTGTAGCTTAATATTTCTTGCATCCATCTTTTTTCTCCCCTTACAGCCTACTCCACCAAGGAGTACAAAGGTACAACCAAAGTCTTCTCATACTGTACCAGCATCATGTACTACATCCTTCTGTATAGCAATTTCTTCTTTCTTTCTTTCTTTCTTTCTTTCTTTCTTTCTTTCTTTCTTTCTCTCTCTCTCTCTCTCTCTCTCTCTCTCTCTCTCTCTCTCTCTCTCTTTCTTTCTTTCTTTCTTTCTTTCTTTCTTTCTTTCTTTCTTCTTTCTTTCCAGGTGTCCTGGATTCCCATATCCCTTTATTTGCCTTGTAACCTCAGCATAGTATTGAACTACACTTCATAAAATGAAGTCATAAGCACAATTTTAACTTATTGATTAACACATAGGCAATAGAACAAGAAACTTGCTAGCTGTCTTAAAGCACTAAAACCATTGGCTTGCTCCAAATCATATTTAGAATTATAAATTGTAGAAATTATTTAATGCTTGACTAGAGATCTGTTTATTCAGAAGTGACTAATCTATCTATCCAAAACTTCTAACAGATTGAAAAACTACCCATCCCTTTTTAAGGAAAGAAAAAGCACCCTATCAAAAGACCATTGAATTCAAATTTGTTTTTGAATAATATAATTATGGGAAACAAATAAAAACCACTCTGTGTCAAGACAGCTTTTGTAAAGATGACTTTATATTTTTCATTTGCAAATATAGCAGAAAGACAGGTGAGAATTTGTTTCAAGTTTTCCTGATCCATTTTGATTACCTGTGCACTAAAGCAGAAAATAAGTAAATTAGATTAATGAAAGTGTACTTTTAGTACTCTAAGACATTCTTCCATGCACCTTAAATCTTTTTTTTAACCAAAGAAAGTAGAATGATAGCTGGCAGATTTGAAAAAGTGCTAATTGATAGTATACCAATTAAGAAAAACAAAACTACCACCTTCAGTCAGTTCATGAGAAACATACCTGTTTGAAATGTCTGTTTTGACTTGTGACTTTTCTTGATGAATCTTGAGAAATCTACTTCTATTTCCCTACAAGCTTTTCAAAAGATAATGAAAGATGTATAAAAAAGATTTTTTAGGCTGTAAAGGAAAAATAAAATTGAGAGGGTCAAGACGCCCGCTGCGTGTAGGAAGAAGTCAACAGACGCCATCTCATGCAATAGGCAAGGGGTTTTATTGTCCAAGCATGCATGGGGCTCAATGAACATGCAGGAACAGAGAGCCACAAGGTATGTCAGAGCATGGCTTTTAAAACTACCAAACAAAGGAAGGCGGGGCTTTGGCAAGTGCGGTTACAGAAGCAGAAGGCATTGGTTAGTTTAAATGGCTTTCTACATTCATTGGAGGGGGCGTCTATAGGGTGGTCTAGAGTTGGGCCACGAAGGGTGCTTCCTAATATGGGCAGCAGATGCCCAGGGAAAATACATTCCATAAATTCCTTAAACATGGAATGGGGCTGTTTCTACCTCGCAACCCAGGTTTTCTAGTCAGCTTTATCCTAGTCTGAATTCAACCTAGGCAGCTTTAAACTATAATGGCTCAATTCCCAGAATAGTGGGGGGAGATGAGCAGCATGGAGCAGTGTAGACCATGCACTGTTAATAAGAGAAAATTTCTCTTACATTCCTCCCTTTTTATGTTGTGAATCTCTAATCTTAGAGATCGGGGTGTTTATTGTTGGGGTTATCTAGAATCTCATATTGTTGTCTGAGGAGCATTAGTTTTACATTGCCAATCTGACTTTGGTTTAATCTTTCCCTGAGTTTGGCCATGGACTCTTTAACAACTCTAGAATGATCTGTATAGAAGCAGCGTTGTTCTTTTAAGGCTGCACCTAATCTCCCCTCCTTAAGGAAAAGTCCTAGGGGAAGGAGGAGGAGGAATAGTAACCCTACGAACCCATAACTTGAGGGGATTTTTAGTCTTTTCCAATTTCTATTGAGGCTCCAGCGGTGGCGGTGCTGGCTTGAGGTGAGATGTGTGGATCCAGGACGCGATGTCAGCGTGGTTTTAGGGTCTGTATCTGATGGCGAGGGACGTAGACGAAGTCTCCCACATTGTGTTAGTGATGAGCGGGTCCATCGCTTGGCTGGTAGGCTGAAGAGAGTTGGTGCCACAGGACCTTTAGAATTTGGTCTAGAGTCTGGAGTCTATTAATTACAAAGGTATGGGGTAAATGGGTGTCCTTAAGTAGGGGGCTGAGGTCCCGAATGGGGGGAGGGGTTCCATATAGGATCTCAAAGGGAGTTAGATTAGGCGGCTGGGAGGAAGGAGTGTTTCTAGCTCTGAACAAAGCATAAGGTAGGAGCATGGTCCAGTCTTTAGAGCCAGTCTCTTTGGCTAATTTTGTCAAGGTCTCCTTGATTGTTCTATTCATTTTCTTTACCTGTCCTGAACTCTGGGGTCTATAAGCACAATGAAGTTTCCAATCAATCCCCAATATCTTGGCCAATCCCTGACTTACCTGAGCCACAAATGCCGGCCTGTTATCAGACCCAATTACCTTTGGCAGGCCGAAATGAGGAAAGAGTTCTTCCATCATCTTTTTAACTACTGTCGGTGCAGTCTCCCTTTTGGTAGCGAATGCCTCGGTTCATCCTGAGAAAGTGTCTATAAAGACTAACAAATATTTAAGCCCATATCCAGTTGGCTTTATCTCAATAGAGTCCACTTCCCAGAACTGTCCCAGCCAGGTTCCTCGTAATCTTTTTCCTTTTGGGGATTTGGAGGGGAAAGCGTTGACAACCTGGCAAGCTTGGCAACTTTTAGTAACTTGTTCTGCTAGTTCCTTAATTTGGGCGGCTGACAGTTGACTATCTGTTGATTGATTTCTGGCTAATAAGCACAACTTTTTTTTTGTCCCCAGATGGGTTAACTTATGGGCCTGTCGGAAATAGGCTAGAAGTTCTGCTTTTCCCATCTTGGGAGTTTGGAGAGGCTCCTTTGAACAGGTCTCTGATAGAGTATTGACCTCCAGGAGCAAAGTGGTAGGGGCACTTAAGGCCGCCAGCTTCGCAGTTTTATCTGCATGGTTGTTGCCCTGTATTATAGAGCCTGTATCTTTTTGGTGGCTATTGCAGTGCACTATGGCCAATTTTTGTGGTAGCATAATAGCCGCCAAGAGTCTAAGAGTTTCTTGTTTGTTTTTGATCTCCTTTCCAGCCGAAGTTGGGAGTCCTCTCTGCTGGTAAATAGCCCCATGTACATGCGCCATGGCAAAAGCGTAAATGGTTGCCCTTTTTCCTTTCGCCAACTCTAAAGCCTTTGAAAGGGCAATTAATTCTGCCCTGTGTGCGGATGTGTCTTCTCTCAGCCCTGACGACCAGATAACTTAAGTCCCATCTGTAACCGCGTCCCCTGCATGTCTCTTACCTTCTAGTAGGAAACTGCTGCCGTCAGTGAACCAGGTTACCTCAGCTGGGAGTGGCCGGTCTGTCAGGTCTCGGTGAATTCCACTTTTCTCTGCCAGAATCTCTTGACAGGGATGTAGGATTGGCTCAGATGTCTCATCAGGCAGTAGAGTGGCCAGGTTGAGGGCAGTTGGAGGACCGAATGTTATTGGTCCTTATTGAGCAGGAGGCTTTTTAAGTAATCCTGGCATTGGAGAGCCATCTATCCGGGGGCTGACGGATGACACTTTCTAACGTGTGTGGGGCTACTATGGTCAATTTTTGTCCCAGAATCAGTTTATCTGTGTCTTTGGTTAGGATAGCTGCTGCTGTGATAGCCTTTAGACAATGGGGCCATCCACTTGCCACAGGGTCTAATCTCTTTGACAAATAGGCCACAGGTCGCTTCTATGGGCCAAAGGCCTGAGTTAACATCCCTCAAGCTATTTCTCATTTTTCTTTGATATTACTTGGGGCCCTTGAGGCTCGAAGGTTATTCTAGCTCTTAGTTTAGTTAGAAGATCTCTTCCCATAAGGGGAGCTGGGCACTCCGGTATTACTAAGAAGGAATGTAGGACTTTACCTTTACCTAGGTCCATAGTCCTCTTAGTGGTCCATGCTCTGTATTTTCTCCCATTAGCCCCTTGAACTAAGGACCTCTTGGATGAGAGAGGTCCCAATGGGGCTTGGAGAGCAGAAAAGACAGCTCCTGTATCTACTTCAAAGTTGATTGGGGTCCCCTCCATGTTAAAAGTTACCCTGAGTTCGGGGAGGGGATTTGAGCCCCATCCCCTCTAGTCTTTTCCTTCCAAGGCCAGCACATTAGGTGGATGTTGTTGAGCCTCTAAGGCCTGTTCCTTTTGCTTTTTCTTTTGTTTTTTTCTTTTAAGCTTGAGGCAATCTTTGATGAGGTGTCCCAACTCCTTACAATATGCACATTGGTTGGGGTCAAGAGGAGGGCAGCGTGGCTTATCCTCATCTATGTTTTCCTGAACTCCTTTTACTACTGTGGCCAAGATTTTTGTCAATTCCGTATTTCTCTTTCTATCTTTGGTTAGTTCTTTCTCCTCTCTCTCTTGGAATATACTTTATCAGCTTTTTTACCAAATCTCTTAAAGTCAAGTCTTGTAACCCATCTAGTTGTTGGAGCTTACGCCTAATGTCTGAAGCTGACTGACCTATAAAGGCCATGGCAACAGATGCCCATTGTCCCTTATCTTGAGGGTCAAAGGGAGTGTGCCTATGGTAGGCTTCCATTAGTCTCTCTAAGAGTATTGAGAGCAATTTGGTAGGTCCTTGAAGGATCTCCCTTACCTTAGCCAAATTTGTAGGCCGCCTAGCAGCCATTCAGAGACCCACCATTAGAGTCTGGTGATAGATGGACAGATGCTCCCTACCTTCTGGAGGATTGGGGTTCCAATCAGGGCGGCACAATGGGAAGAAGTCATCAATGATATTTGGGAGCTGGGTAGGTCCTTCATCCTGTCCCAGCACAAGTTTTCTGGCCTCTATGAGGATTCGATCCTTTTCTTCAGTGGTAAACAAGGGCCCCAGCAACTGTTGCCAGTTGTCCCAGGTAGGCTGGTGAGAGAACATGAGAGACTCCACCAACCCGGTTAACCTAGAAGGGTCCTCAGAAAAAGGAGGGTTATTATTTTTCCAATTATATAAGTCAGAGGAGGAAAAGGGCCAGTTTTGGAGTGCTGGCATTTCTCCCCCATTCCCATCATCCAACATGGGTCCATGCGGCCTGAGAGGGAGTGTGATTGCCACTCAGTCTTGAGGGCCCAGGGCCCGCTGACTTCAGGTTCCTTGGGCTGGCCTATAGTCTGTAGCATCAACTAGGGGGCCCTTACTGAAAGAGAACAGTTAGTCATTATCATAATACAGGAAGAGTCTGGGAGGGGCCTGGAATTAGCCCAGGGTGCCTTAAGGTACAAATGACTGTGCTCATCAAAGGTTTGCAGCTAGGCTTTAGGCCCCGTCAAAGTTGATTAAATTTAGCACAAATAGCAAAACAGTAACTTGATCAGAAATATCTAATTGATCTTGAAATAGATTGCCATGTTATAAATGTGTCCCTACATTACAATTTGCCTTAAGAAGTACATGGAAGGCAGAGCTGCAAATCTCAGCTATAAGTGTAGGTCCTACCTCATGAAGCCAGGTAGGGCCAGGCTGCTGTCCCAGGGAAGTTTTCAGTATCATACACCACTTATGTGCATTTTTAAAGGTGAAATGTTGAAATGGTTTTAGACCCTTTGGGC